>JAQIWN010000667.1:0-28718 GCA_034699025.1 Entomobrya cf. arborea Gr-Col-00668 | reverse complement strand
TCCAAACCATCGCTGAGAAAATTTACATCAAAGGTGGTTTATATCCCGCTGAATCCATAAATGAACCTTTGAAGGTGTTACTTTTTAAGTACCCATCAAGTATCTTCTGTGGGGTTGCTACGGAGTAGGTTCATCAAAAATATTGAACGGTACAGCAGTTATGGCCAATTTTCGAAAATGGACATGTTCGAATATCGGTACACCCTATCTTTGAACTTCAATATCTTTTTTTGTAAAGGATAGTTGGCAGACAAATGTCGCATCAGTTTTATGTCCACGGATAGTGCTTTCAAACAAGGTATCACATTTGGTCGTCTGACCACCCCAGTAAACACAGTAGACCGTCATACAAATGTGTACCATGTGTGAAAAATTTTGCGATTTGTACAAAAATCCAATTTTCTCCCGAAAAAAAACAGAATTAAAACATTTGAGCCGACGCATTTTGCTTTTTATTAAGACCTATCCAATGAAAAAATAGCCATGACAAAATCTTTAAACATAAAAAATGCGAAGTGTTTAACTAAACGGAGAAAGGCAAAAACTAGTTCTTATAATTTTTCTAAATTTTAATTTATGCCATTTCGTTTCACCAAATTAGTTTAAATTGATCACTCAAGCATAATCTTTGAATTTAAAGAGCTAACTACGAAATCCAATCCTTCAATTGCGTTTTGTTAATGAAAAGGAGCAAATCTTAAAATTTCATTGCACACATTTAACTTGGCTAAAAAATGGTCCTTCATTAGGTATTTGGTATCTGAGTCATATACTAATCGAAAGCTCTATTTAAGTGGACTAAAAAATTAAATTGGCAAGAAATTAAAATTGCAGAAAGGGCCACTAATTTGACCAAGAACTAGTGACCGCGAACATGCTCCGCATATAAAATTAAAGCACTATCAAATCAATTTTTTTTAACTATTTTATGCCAGTTAATTATCTACTCAAATAAGGCTTTCGATTGGTATATGATTTAAATACCAAGTATTTAATTAACAACCAATTTTTAACCATGTTATAACAATTCCGAGTTTATAAACGATTTTTTTGGCCACCACCACCTTTTTACACCCCATGGCCAACACATGCTACAAGGCCGGCTCAAAATTGGTCACAATAACTTTCAAAGGCCTAGTAACAATTTGTGCTAAAAATATTTGGATTTTGTGAGATCGAAAATTTTACCATTCGAACTCGATAAAAATCACTCAACGTCCTGTTTTGTAACTTTTGTTTGATATAATATTCGACATAATAGTATTTAAATTTAGGCTTTGATTAGATTTCCGTTAAACACATGGTGTTGTTTTCAAAACTTCGTCAAATAAACTAATTTTAACCTACGGTTATATATTAAAGTTCAAAACAATTTTAAAGTCAAACCATTGAAGTTGCCAGAATTCTTTTGGATGTTTTTATCCTAACCACTGGTAGTTCTGACTCCCGTAGCAGAATTGCTTTGCTATTATGGTGTGGTCACATGTGACGACTACATAAAAAAATGCAATGTGTTGACGAACCACCCCCTATCGATAATCAAAACAAAGATGCGCTGGAAAACATGTGTACAATGCGTTTTTGATAGACACAATACACTTTAGTGTATAATATATACGAAATATGTTAGCAAAGGAATTCTGCCACGGCAGTCAGGACTTCCAAAGGGAAGATCAGTAACTCTGACAAATTTTTACTCCGTTCGAAATCTTCTCTCCGAAATCTGAAGATGAAACTGTGCTTACTACTATCGAACATAATGTCACAGCAACACAATTTACAGCGTCACTGCATTTACCATATCAAGAAATTACTAACATGGTAGTTCAGCAGTATGAGATTTTGAAATTTATAATAAATTATAAAGTTTGACAGTTTTACATTTCGAATTGCTCCATCGCAAAAAAAATCGGGGAAGTTTAAATTTTCGAACTCGAGAATTGTTTTTTTCTATAATACAGCTACTTTCTTCAAGCGATGCAATGGTTTATAATTGATTTAATAATGATACTTTGTAAAAAAAATAGCAAAATCTATTAATAGTAATTTTGAAATTCTCAACATAAGCTTAATTAACTTATGAAATTTAGCTGTTCCAGATAATTATTGTTTCGAGCAATAAAATATTTTCAACAACAAAAATAAAACTTTCTATGTAATCTTGATATCCTTCTACAATGCCCAGATTTTCTTTGTAGAAGCGTTTTCGAGAAGAAAAAATTGCACAACAATACGTAAACGAAAAACCAATTTTAAAATTAACGAGCAAACTAGGAATAGTCTCCTTAAACAATTGCGTCATTTCAAAATTATGATATATACGAGGTATAGGAACTAATTAACTACACAATAAGGTAAATAATAATAGCTTGTGTGTAGTTACTTCATTAAAATTAAAGGCATTTGTTTACCTTTACCTTACCTTTTCATTTGTCAAAATATAAATACTTTGTTTTGCAACGCTCTTCATGTGGAACAATTTGTAAACATAATACTTCTATATACTATACGAAGGCAACTGAGTTGATGCGGGATTATGGAAAAAAGGATTTTGTTGCCAGGACCACCAAGATATAATACCTGAAATGAAATCAAACCTGAGTAAAGATAACTTCATCATAACATTTCTTTCATTTTCTTTCTGGCTGATAGTGAGTAGATTATGGTGGCATAAGATAAAAAAAATTCTAAAAGCCATTCTAAGTAGGACAAGTGTAAGCAAAAGAATTTCCAATAGTTCTCGCTTTATTCTTCTCTGACTTATAATACCAGCGACACTTAATCAATCGAAATATTTTGAGATTAAATACATAGAAACTGATAAGCAGAGGAAAAAGCCAAAACAGAATGCTTTGGTCGGCTTAGATGTAGCAGCGTGTTGGATATGTAGTCACCGAATATCACAAAGCTTATTGTGTCGCGTAGACAAACTGTCAATAAGTTGCTTCCCATTACCCAAAAAAAACAAAGGAAAACCATATAATTTCAAGTGGTCCAAGTGTTTCCTAGCTTGCACAGTATAAACAGCATAAAAACTCTATGATAGCCACTTTTGTTTAAGTGACCGTTCTGCTTAAAATAATCTAAGAAATCTTTCACCAGAAATAGATATTAAATAGACCTACGAGACACACGTAATCCTTTAACAATGAGAAACTTCTTTTTTTAAATGTAAGAAGTTCTAGCTACAAGGTACACAACTCAATATTTATTACAATATTTTCACTATATGTATTAATGTTTTCTAAGGCTGGATGTTTGAAATATAGGTACAGTAGCTTTTAAAATTTTTGTTCTAAATGTAGTCTTCATTATCTGATCTTTTATGGCCAGTAAATAACAAGTAGACCAAAGTTTACTTATCTGCAGATGAGTGACTTTTAAACTATTAATAAACATCAAAATTATAGAAAACGTCTCGTAAAAATAAAAGACTCCACACCGAAAATAAACTCCTCTCTAGAACGCAAGATCATTTTGTCCCATGTATTTTGCTGACTTCAACATGAATTGAATTCTGTCGGCTAAGCTCCTAAGCTGATAAAAGAAGCTAGTGGTACAGATTTTTGGTGAAAGCATCAAAAAGACGAAGGTAAGCATTTTTGAGCTCAGTTGCTTGACGTACATCACCGGATACAGTTCATTCTACAACACATAGCTTTCTCCAGCTATTTAGCTTTCACTGTTCAATTCGGCATATCACCAAATTTAAAAAAACGTAAACACTGATTCGCTTTGCAAGAATATAAATCGGTTTCTCCTTCGCTACACACATATTACAGTGTACTTATTTATTCGTCTTATAACATGTTTTGTGTCAAAGACTACAACAATTCAATGTGTTTGTAAAAGAATTTTTTTAGGCGGGAAGCATCAAAAAATCAATTGACAGCCGATTAACTAAAAACACAGTGGTGAATTGTTTTTGACAATTATTTATCTTCTGAGAAGAACCCAAAACTATTAATATTCGACTACATGGTTCGTTTTATAAATTTGTAGACACGTTTTATCACTATTATTTCGTGATTGTGTTTGCCAGTGTGGTTATTAAATAAAAGTATTGACACTAGGAAATTTACTGTCTTCTTAACTGACGTGCATTTAATGGACATAGGCCTACTCTATTTGATAAATATTTTAAGTTCTTCGTTTTAGTTAGATAAACACATCCATAAAGAGTGGTTACGAGTTAACGTCTGCACCATTTTTTGGGGTTTTTGTCTAGCTTTACTAAATATATGTTGTCTTAATGCTATAAATTATACAGAAATATTTTTTATCCTTTTGATTTAAATCCTTTAAAAATATTAGATTGCCTCATACTACAATCCTACTCCATAAAATTTCAAACCCCTATGCAAATTTTGTTACTTCATTTATCACAACAACAGCCATGGATCAAAACAAGAACAAAGACAGAATCACAGAGGGAATCTCTACTTTAGTGATAATTTATTCTGTGGTTGCATTTTTCTGTGTGTTAATAAATGCAAGAGTATTCTATATTGTTGGTATAAACTCAAAGCGAAAATCAAGGTATTACATATTTTTTAATCGTCCAAGAATTATATTACTCAATATAATTAAGTTTTAATCTAACTTACATTTTTGAAATTTAAATTTAAATTTTGAAAGACCGGCCAATATTCTGGTAGCACATTTATCAATCGTTGTGATTGGATTTACGTGTGTGCTTTTCGCATTCTTTTTGGATAAATCGAATGTAATTAGTTTGAGTTCACCAGTACTTTGCAATCTCCCGTCACAATTGGGATGTAAGTTGGTTGATATCTTTTTAGTTGGTAATATTTAAGGTATAGTGAACATTTACAATAGCCCGACTTTGTGTTATACAGATTTTAGTCACAACTTATTCTCGCTAAACCTTGCAACCATCATTTGGGTGCGCACAAGAAAAGATCCAACCTACCAGAAAAAACGATTGGCTTTTTGGGTAATTGGAATCATGTGGACCATTATATCTTTGGGGCACCTTCCATACCTGTTTTTAGTCGAGTTTAAAAAATATCCGGGTCGAAAGTGTGAAAAGGTAAGTTTTATGTTTTCAGCATTTAGTAGTTTAATTTGAGTCGGATAATTTTTTTAAATATTGCTTTCTCCACTGACGAGAATAAGTTTTTTGGTTTTTAAAAAGGTTTGCTGATTATTTTGATCCTTCAATTATAAATTATAACACGTAATATGGTTTCAGTAAGAAATTTTAATTCATAACTAGATACTCGATAAAATATCTATTGCGTGTATTACTGCACTCTGTACCCCGTTTGGGTAAGTATAATATAGTGGAAATGCCTTCACTCGAAAGGCGAAATGTTTTAGTCGACTTGATTAATTAGTCGACTAAATTTGTAGGGGAAATTTATTAGTGGAAACAGTCTTAGAAGAATTTTCTTTGTCAAATGCAGATTTGTATTTACTTCAAGTGTCATTGTCAATATTATAAGCATTCATAAATAAAACTTCTAACTCAATCTAAATAATTAAAATTTATAGAAACATTCAAGCTCATATGGTTTTTAAAACAAAGTAAGCCTTGTCAGGCTTCTCCTTATACATTTTTGGGAACTCATTTTCTTTTGACAAAATAATTTTTGGTAGTTTTTGGTGAAATATCTTAAAACTACATAAGTTTTTCTACAAAAAGCTGGATCTGATATTTTAAGGCTAACTTTATTTAGGTTTGTGTTGGTTTTAAATATCAACACAAAATGTCGTTTTTACGGCTTTGAAAAACTAGATATTTTAAAAATACCCGTCGTTATAACCGAGCATGCAAAAGTTCAAAACGATTTCAACCCTTTTATTTTGTCTGGAATTTCAGCTTTTAATCAAGCTAAAAAATTTTTTTTTTCATACACAAAAACTTGAATATTGAGCATTTTAAATTATTACACATTTTTTAAATTTTCTTTCGGGCGGGTTTTTTGACGTTTTTAAAACCTTCAAAGACTTGATTCCCCGCGAATTTCTCTGAAGTGTAAAGCCTTCAAATTTTCATTTTGCATGATCTTAAGACTATGGATTACGTAGTATTTTTAAGTACAATCGTTTTCTGAAAAAAACTTACTACGGTTTAAAATACAGAGCTTTAGAAATGCATGAGGAGAAGCCTGACAGGGCTTTAATTCATGAACGTAATTTTTAAACTAAATAGTCTAAGCTGTTGTCACATTCATCCGCGACGACTATGGGTATTACTATTTGATATATTATATGGAAGTCTAACTGGTCATGATGCATCAGAATTCTCATCGTTTTAATTTCGTACTCAGTTTTACTAACATAGGTAGTATTAAAACGAAACCTACTCCTTTCACCTTTCTTTCTTGTTCGGTTGGATATCATCTTACAAGAGATGCCTGGTATATAAAACGGCTAACTAAATGTCATCGTACTCATTTGTAAGGTTTAAAATTAAATGATCGATAGTTTAATGTAAAGCAGTAAAGGTTGAAGAAATGTATTTAATACATCCACTATCGCACATAAAAAAATAAACAATAATATGTATATTCCGTCTTAAAATATAATGACTATAAAAAGTTATACGAGTGTTTTTCTACAGTCGTCGAATTATTCATTGTATTCTGCCACCACAAATTAAACAAGTATAAGTGTTGCTCACATAGTTGTCTAATTTTGATGGGTCGACTAAACATACATTCGACCAATAAAATTCAGTCAACTAAATAAATTCGTCTACATATTTTCCACACTGTATAGCGTCGACAAAGTACATTTTCACTATATTATTTTCTCCCACCCCGTTTAGCTTCCAATAAAAAAGGGTTTCTTTTTTTCTTTTGTTCCTAATTTGCAACGTATAATTACATTTATTTTATCTCGTGCTTTCTGCTTTTTTTAAAATTTGACAGCAATGTCGAGTATCTACATTAAAAACTTTAAAACGTTTTTTTCATTTTCCACAGATTAATTTATTGGGCTCGGTTCCTGCCACTGTTGTATTTGAAGTTTTCCGTCTACTTTTCTTTTACGTCGTGTTGTGCATCTTCATTATTCGAGGTACAAATTTTCATTTAAATTAACACTAAAATCAATTTAAGCATGTTTTAACTTATATTGGTTTCTATCTAATTAAATATAGTTACAATCAAACTACAAACATCCATGAAATTCCTCAAGATTCAGGTAATAAGTCAAATTTTCGTAAACGTTTTGTCGGTTTTTTCAAAAGTAAAAAGCAACAGAGAAAATTAAAAATCGTCACAGTAAATCACACTAAATCAAAAAAATGTGCAGATAGTAACAATTTTATGTATTTTTTTAAATTTAGTATTTTTGCAACGAATACCTTTACAAATTTAAAGCACTTTTATAACATATAGCAAACAAAAATCTTATCTTTTTAAATAATTATCTAATAACAAAATGATAATTAACAACTTCACTTTTATTAATTTATTCAAAGCGTAATCAGAGTCGCAAGACGAAGAAAGCAATACAACAAGTTCGAGTTTTCCAATTGCATACAATTTTATTGATGTTTACATGGTTTCCCCATGGAATTTCCGGACTCCTGTTCAAACTACTTTCTCGGCTTAGTTGGATGTCTTTTAATGAAAGCTCGTCAATTTCGATTGCCCTTCTGACCCACATTGAACTTATTATTTGTCCATTAAGTTTCGTATATTTGTTGGAAGAAATACCATTGGTCAACTTTTTTCTACCGTGTTGGCGTACAAATGGCACCCAAAACCTACCAATGCATGTCGACAATCATCAACAAAGTAGCCCGTTAGCATTTGGTTTTAGGGTAAACCCACCATTGAAGCCTTCTAGAGCCCAATTTGTAACTTGGTCAAATAAAACCGGAGTCACAATCTACGACAACAACAAACCAATATCACTGACGGAGCCAAGTTTGGTTACGACCGTAGGAATAACAAGAACATTGTCGCTACCTATAATAGTACCAACGAAGTGTCCCGCTCAGTTTACTACAGTATCAGAATTGGAAATGCCATCAACAAGCCAAAATCTTCAAAGTGTAAAAGTTAAAGTACATTTGGAGCCTAAATTTGATGAAAGTGAAACAGATTTTTTTACATGTATTAGTAAAACCTGGACATAAATATTTTACGTTGTTGAACCAATACCTACGCTCAAAACCAATTTCTGTAAAAAAGTGAACATTAAATTAACATTGTAAATAAATTTTGTATAAAACAGATAGTGGTTATATTGAAATTAAATTGCCATATATATTATTTTGAAAGTTAATACAACAGTCTTTCCTACACTGAGCACTGTCACTTAATTTGAAACTCGGATAAAGCTGAATAAATAAATGATGCTGACTAATTTTATAAACAACCATGAAAAAACTTGCCTTGCTAAAACCAAATATATATAAATACGTTCATTTATACATAGATCAGTACGCCGTTTAACCTTGAAATTTCACAGTTTATCTAGCAAATTTAATAACGAAATAAAATTTTTAGAGCTGAGTTTTTCCAACTTTCTACTCAAGTACTTTCTTTTATATTCTGCTAGGGTGCTAATCAGAATTCAATACATACAAGTGTGTCAAACTATCTTCTATATCAAGACTATTCTAATCGTTTCAGTAAGCTTTATTATATTTCTTATTGACGCACTAAAATACCAATCCATTGGAAAAAGTTTGTCGTTTTGCTTTCTCCAGTAGTTTTTTTATAAAGTAAGATCAATTTATGTATTTCCAAGAACTGGGAATTAGAGCATAAAAGAAATACTTGTCTTTTTACCCCTGAATTTTAAATTTCACCTTTCTATTCATTATAAAAGAAAGTTACTTTAAAAATAGCAACATTGTCGGATTCTATTCACCTGGGTCGCTGAGCTGAACATAACATATATTTTGACTTAAACAAGACTTGATGAAATTTAGAGACTAGAATAGTATGATATTTGTGCATGCTACATAAAATGGTTTCGTTCCACATACAACATTTGTATCGAATTTCTTTGCAAAGTAGAACTCCAAAGAAAACGTTTCATTGACACTTTTGAAAGGATAACATTTTTTTGGATATAATGATGTGTATCGCTGTTCAATTATTTCGCTTCTTTACTGTTTCCATACTTTCCTACTTCATAAAAAAAGTTTACTAATTATAATTGATTGGCTAGATTTATAACGATTCGATAGTTTATCCACTGATCCTTAAGTCGAAAAGTATTTGAATTTTTGACAAATAAACAGATTTTTTTTACCTTTATGCTCCCAAAACATCAAATGTG
The DNA here is from genome assembly GCA_034699025.1 of Entomobrya cf. arborea Gr-Col-00668. Classification (NCBI taxonomy): domain Eukaryota; kingdom Metazoa; phylum Arthropoda; class Collembola; order Entomobryomorpha; family Entomobryidae; genus Entomobrya; species Entomobrya cf. arborea Gr-Col-00668. Next base: position 19,448 of record JAQIWN010000667.1, on the reverse strand, counting down.
ATTATAAAAGGTTTTTTCATGAATCATCCCATTTTTACTTCCAATGAAAGCTCACACATAATCAAAGTACTTCAAATGCTTTTGAAAATACATATCATCATTCAATAAAATCTGGTTTTTACACAAACTACAAAGCAGAAAAAAATACGCTTAATGTTTTCTTATTCTCATACAGATTGATACCAGATAGTGAATTGTAGGTTTTAGAGCAATATTAGTTTGTTATGGTGAGGCTAATTGGATATCAGTCAGATTTTGTGATGAAAAGACAAGAGTGAAATTTGATTTATAATCAATTTGTCAAAGAGACCAAAATGCATCAGCCACAGATCAGCAACTAAATGATGCAGTCGAATAAACTTATTTATCACATATATCTAGAACTCTTTTATCCTTGAAGATCAACTTGAAAAGGTTTGGTATTGGGCTAATATAAAAGAACAAGTAAACAAGAGACTAGTCCATAAATAATACATTTACATTTAAAAGTTAGTCCTTCAAATTCCAATATTTTAAGTTAAATGGTGCTTTGTGGTGAAAGTGAGTTGAGTAGCTCTTTCCTCCAAAAACAAGCAAAAAACAATATAGTTAGCCATATGTCTTCTGTATTTTTAAGTAAGCACTACTAACTAACAAGGAGAGTTTTTCCTTAAGTCCACTCGACTTTGAATTAATAATTATATTTCCTTGTAAGGTTTTTGATGCTGAATAAGAAAGCAAATATTATTTTCCCGAATGCTTACATACGCAATTATTACTCAGCAAAAAAATCCATGCATACAAATTTGATTCTGGGCAGACTATTGTAAGCTTCCATTGAAAGATCTGTGAATGAATGGGAATGCAATAATAGATAGATAAGGTTAGCGTCTCTATCACTGAACTTTAAATTTTAATATTGTTGACGTTCATGAGGCAAAATTATAAAGCAACCATAGTACAGATTTTTAGTCGTTTTAATGCGCATTCAAATAATCAAACACTATCAAGTTGAGATGCACTAACAAAACATGTATGTCTGGTTTATTACCAATTCGCGCCTGGTGTTTTTAGACAGAAGATCAATAAATCACTAAAAACACCATATAAAATATAAAAAGATTTATCATGTGTCTTCCTATTTTTATTATTGTTGAAAGCACGTACAAAACCGAAATAATACAAAAGCTTGTTGAAATACAGAACATCAGTAAAAAAAACTCAAAGAATACATATTTAATACCAAATGCTATGGTTTCCCACTATGAACATCTTATTTTAATTGAAATAACAAAACTTGTAAAATTTTGTCTGGGTTTAAATAGATCATCATTATATACTTTAGTTGATATGGTTCTTAGAAAAATTCAACAGATACCTATTCAATTTTTTTGTATGTACAAACTCGAAAAAAAATCCAAAGCAAAATAATTAGCCAATTTTATTTATTTACTGCAATTCTCATACAGTTTTTTTTTAACTGTAAAAATTGAAATTATAAGTGTACTGGTACTGGTGTAAGTGGTTTTTTATGATGAGGCTAATTGGATACTTCAGATATTGTGATATTCTACAGTTTCACCTTTTCCCGATATGAACAGATTCAAGTGCAAGTCGATTCAATATCCGTTTACCATTCGGACCCAGAACATGCTCAATATCAGCAACTATGTAATTAAAGCGGATAAGCCTATTGCTTGTAGATTATTGTCGCACCTGTCCACTTTAATTTCCTTGAACTGGAATTTTGCGACTGTCGCAAATCTAAATCGAGAACTAATGTCCATTAATAAGGCAAGTAAGCTCTATAAACCTTATACATATTTTTAAAATATTTACCTCCTAACATTGCGTTGTACATAAAAGCATTAGACAATTTGTCGAAATTGTGTAATGAAACAAAATTACTTTAATATTTGAGATACTTTTCAATACCTGGTATAGTAAAAGGACGCAGTAGGGAAGATCTTTATAAATTATGCAATACTCTCTAATGAAGATGTCTAATAGATCTTTTAGGTTTACAAATAAACAATTTTTAATCATTAATTTGTTTCTAATTTGTGTGCTGTTTTGATTTGTTGAAGATTGTTTAATGTTAAAAATAGATGAAGATTAAAACTGGGTTGTTATATCTTCAATACGAGGACTGTTTATATTTCTGAAAGTTTTAAAAACAATTGCTTTGAAGTTTGAAGCGTAAACATTATAATTGGCATTGTTTCAAAATCCCGTGTTCTCCTACATTTTCATGACACACCAGCGCAGCGGCTGATTAAGAACTCAATTTGGCACGAGAATCAAGCTTTTCTAGTTTGGCTTCTCTGCAGCAGCGGCTACACTACACCAACACAAGCACAAGTACTACTTTCTCAACTTTTAAGCAAGGAAATGGTATCTTCTAATACTTAAGCTAGGGAAAATTTAATAATGATTTCAAAAATTCTGCAATTTTTCCTGTGAGTAAAATTACTTTTGTTTCTCAAAATTGACAACGATCTGTTTACGCTGCGTTTACTCATTTTCCTTTTGATTTTGTAACAAAAACTGACTGGCATTGAACTCAGACAGTAAAAAGTATTTTTTTCGGGTCTTATAAAACTTTCACAGTGGCATACAAACTTAGGATTTTACGGCAGATATGATGTCAATATTTTGTAAATTAAGTGGTGATGGTTTCGCTAGTGTAATTTGGAAATTGTCAACGTTAGTTTAATTGAATTCTGAAACTTTGGTTTTTCAGGATAATAATTGTAATAATCATATGAAAGAAAATGGAATCAGTAATATATTATTTTCAATAACAAGAATTAAACTTTCCACATGACCATGATTTCCTCCTGCAACAATCAGATTTTCTTCATTTGTAGAAGCCTTTTCGATAAGTAAAATTGTACAATAATAACGTGAACGGAGCAACAAAAGACGCACTAATTTGAAATTAATGAACAATCTCAAAATGGTATCCCTAATTAATTGCATTATTCCAAAATGACGATAAAACCGAAGTAAATGGAACACTATATATAATAAACACAATAAACTACTTAATAAGGTAAATAAAAATTGCATTTCATCCATCCAATGCATAATTTTAATTACTTCATTAAAACTAAGATATTTGTTGTACCTTAAATTTAAGCTTTCAAAATATAAGCTGTGAGCTAAACGCTCCTTTGTCGTTGGATCTAAATGAATTTGTTGAATTTTAGTCAATTTACTGGGTTCTATAGTATTACTACTCTGTATTTGAATTTGCCAGTTTATTCGTCATTGGTAAGATGTTCATTTATAGAAATATTCACTACTCGAATGCACATTACATGGCACACTTGTTTGTATTTTAATATGGATTAAAATATTTAGTAGGCAGAGTTTTTTAAATCCAGATATTAAACAAATACTTGTACTTTTTATAAACCGAAATACAAAATCACCGCGGCATTCCTTTTATAAATTGTAAATCTAAAAGCCAGGAGAATCAAGTATTAGAGAAAAACATATACAAGCCTTTTAAACTACCACATGCGGAAATATAGGCTCTCCAAGAGTTGCCGCTTTGTTATATTTTGTATAAAAGCACTAGCTACAATTGACAAATTGGAGTATTTCAAAAAAAATGGTGGAATCAGAGAAACAGCGAGACCTTTGAAAATCAGAATACTTTGTTCAAAATAATTTGGGAAAGCTTTCACCGAAAATATATATTAGAAAGTCAGGTGAAACAAACAATATCTCTGAAACTAGAGAAACTTCTTTAAAACAAAGACATCAGTTTAGTTACAATTATTTCAGTATTTGATTAAATGTTTGGTAAGTTGGATGTTTGGCAAAAAGGAATGGATGATTTCTTATTTCATTCATTTGGAAATATACTCCTCTTTATTTGGGCTTTTGGGGCAAATAAATAAAATTAGCCTAGTGTTGACTTATCTTCAGATAAATGAACTTCAGACTCTTAATAAAAGTCTTGTCTAAAAATTATTGACAACCTTGCGTACAAGTTCAAGACTCTTGGGAAAGGAAGGAAATTTTAATAAAACGATTCGAGATTAGTTTTTCTAAGAAAGTATTTCTATGTATTCTAATATGAATACGCCAGTTAAATCACTCATTTAGCTGATAAATGAAACTCGTAGAACGGTTTTGTGTTTATAGGATCAAAAGCAAAAGTTTCAGCAACTTTGAGCCTAGATATTTCACGGAAAGTATCAGATTCACTTCATTTTCAACTTATAGCTTTGCCCAACTAACTTTCTTTTACTGTTCAATTTGTCCCATTACCAAATTCTAAAAGATAGACTCGATCACGATTACACGTTATCTACATAATTCTCATTTAACTTGTTTTATTCAGTTATTTCATTGTATTTGTAAACGTTTTCGTAGGTAATCGCCATCAATATTGAATTGTGCGAGTTTTTTATGCAAAACGTACTGCTAGCAGAGTTTTAATATTTTATTTTGCAACACTGGAGTATTTCATACTTACATTTACGTTTGTAAGTACAATTTAACACGATTTATAATGAAATTTTAAAAACTTACTTCAAACAAGTTATATTTTTTGGAATAACACATGACAGACCCTAACTTATATTTAAAAATATGTATTTATTTGATGAGCAACGTATTCTATCAAAAATTTCAGCTACAAAGTTAAAAATTTACTGTTTGTAGTTCATGGTCATGTTGCTGGAATATAACCAAAATTATTTAGTTTTTTTTTGTATTTTACCAACATAACCACACAGAGCAACTTTCAGTAACTGATTAATTGTCTAATAACTGATACAACCGCCAGTCAACTATGAGCTCAATCGATACAAGTAACCTGTCAAAGGATGTACCAATTCCGAGTTATATCTCATGCTTCCTATTTTAACATTGAAAAGGTTGCAATTATTTATTTTTTACCGCCATTTATATAATTAATTCATCACCATAACAAGTCATATAAGTAATTCAGGTTAACCATCAACATTTTCTCTTTGCGTCACTCAATGTTGCTTACAGTCACAAATCGGTTGTATCCCAAAATGGAAAAAAAATATTAAGTTAAATCCAGTTACAGTTTGAATAACGTTCTGTCAGGTAACAGCAAAACTATATACTCTTATAGCAAAACGTTAGCACTCCACTATTATTCAAATACTTTACAGTCAATTTTTAGTTTTGTTTGTGCAAGAAGTACTTTAATAATGCTGTTTCAACATCACAAATATTTTGGAATATGGTGTACACTTTTAGAAAAAGTTGCGTTAATACCCTGGCAGTGGAATAATAGTCAAACGAGTTTAACCATTAAAACCGATAAAGTTAAACGATCACGTTGGTGTACACGTTGCCACTTTGCATTCATATCTATCATTATTTTACAAGGTATTTTGAAATATGTACTACTTGTTAATCAAACAGCTCAAAGTAAGGTTACTTTTTTAGATGTATTTCTGTATGGACTTAGTTTACTAAGTTTGATACCTACTCATCTACAATTACAAGCTATTTCCAGGAATAGTAACTTGATTTGTTTTTATGCAAATTCTGTCATCTGGTTTTCCAAAGAGAAATTCAACAAATACAGACAAAGGAATAAAGATAAATTTAAAGTGATACAACTAATTTGTCTCATTGAGGCATATGTAATATTACCAAGTATTTTGATTTATCCTGTAATAATAGTTTATAAGCTACATTGGTTTTCACCTTGTAAGCCATCTTTAGCTGGATATTTTTTGCTGTTTGAGTGTAATATAGAAAAATATTACAACTTAGGGTTAGTGTTGACTTGTTTAGGATACTTTGTAAAGTTTATAGTTTTTGGTGTAAATTACCTTGCTTTAGCTATTAGTACGTTAAGCTGTGGCTTTACAATGGCAGTAATTGAAATTCTCTGTGTTTTGTGTTTTTGGACACTTTTAAGTGCATTCGAAGATAAAGAAAGCGAAGAACGATTACAAAAAACTTTAAATGATGAAACCAGTCTAGCGTATAGAAATATTCAATTATTGGCCATATTGTTTAATGAATTCTCTCAGTTTGTGATAACCCCTGCCTTTTTGGTTGGTGCTATAGTTGTTGTGTCAATGTCAACGGTGGGAGTGCTTTTAGTGCCGTGGAATGTGGGACACCTACCTTGGTTCATTTTATTGGGAATTTTACTTGTTAATGGGGTCTTGGCTTTGATTATTGTGTTTGGAAATATGTCTCAGGTATATGCAAATTCAAAATCCTTGATTAAAACTTTTAAAGTCAGAACAAGAGTGTTGTTGATGTCAAAATTGTATCGGAAAATAGATGTTAAGTGGAGAGATAAATTTTACCTGTCCTGTAGCCCAATTAAATTTAAATTTGGCAGGTTAAATTTTATTGATAGACTTACTCCGTTGAATTGTATTTTGTTTGCTAATAGAGTTTCACTTCAATTGATTTTATTGTTTAAGAAAATAACTTTGAATAATTAAGTTTTCAAAATTAAGACATACCAGTCGTAATACCTATAAACAGTACATTGATTTTTAATTAAACTCTTGTTTAGTTGGCTGTAAAAATTATTACCATCAAAAAGGAAATGCAAATAAAAATGTAAATGCGCCATGTTTTTTCGCAAAACTGAAAATTTTATGGTGTGAATAAAAATAAAATACGCATAATATCCACAATGATCATACTTTAAAGCATCGAAAAAGTATTTTGCAAACCTTCTGGAAAAATAAATAATTAAAATATGATAAATCATTTAATTTTAGCATATTTTTTAGTCCGATGACACCTAGTTGGGAAAAGTTTTCCAACTTTTCATTAGAAAATCATTTGAATTTTAATTAAAAGCGTTCAGACATATTAAAAACATCTGGCAGTTGTAGCTCAACACGCTACAAACAAAAGTATAACTTCTGGTACATAAATATTATTTTCTTACCTTTTCATACACTTTAGCAATACATTTTTTATGTATCATAAATACCAACAACTGTACAATCGTCATCAATATTCATTATTTATTTACATGTCACCAGGTGTAACATACTATGGCTTTTTAAATATATAGAAACAAAAAACCAGCAAAAGGCACTTTACTATATTTGAATTCTTATATTCGAATATCTAGCAAAAGTTCCCTTGAATTGGAACTTCATATTTCTTAAGCATAAACAAATCTAAACCCAAAAATCAATATCTTGGAGCTGTAAATGTTATAAAATGTTTTGAAAGTTTTCAACATGCTTTTATATACGGCACTATTACTACACGTGCAAAATAATTGCTATCGTTCAAACTTTTTGTACAGGGACTATAATTAAAAATTATGAAAACGAAACAGCTTATATATTCATAGAAGCATTAAACTTACGTCTAGTTTCATTTTAATATTTGAACATCAAACATGAATTTCTTGGTAATATTCATATTCGAATTTACATCTACACAAGCTTAAAATACGCACTTTGTACATTGCAGCCAAAGTACATCATATCTCTAATTTGTGAAAATATTTTTAACAGTCAATATAGTGAGTTTTAAAAAAATTAATAAAAAAAATGTTATTAGAACATCAAAATTACTTTGGGATCTGGTGCACCATTTTAGAAAAAATTGTGTGTTTGCCCTGGCAATGGAATAATACTTGCTTGTGCTTAGCCATTAAAATAGATAAACTTCATTGGTCACGTTTTTGCACACGTACTCATTTACTATTTATCTTCATCATTCTTTTTCAAGGTGTTTTGTGCCTTATATTTCATAAAAACGAAATGTCTCGGATTAGATTTACTTTTTGGGATGTATTTCTGTATGGACTGAATTTACTGAATTTGATACCCACACATCTGCTATTACGAGCAATAACCAATAATAGTAAATTTTTGTGCATTTACGCCAACGCCGTTATTTGGTTTTCCCAAAAGAAAAAGAGTATAAAGAAGCGAAGAAAAAAATACAAACTGATAGAGTTCCTATGCCTTGTGGAAGCATACGCGATACTACCTAGTGTAATTATATATCCTATCATAATTGTATTTGGATTGCATTGGTTTTCACCTTGTAAGCCATCCTTGGTTGGATATTTTTTACTATTCGAATGTAGCTCGGAAGTGAATTATCAATTTAGTTTAATACAACTTGTTTTAGAATACTTTGTGAAGTTTACAGTGTTTTTTGTAAATTATTTAGCTTTAACTATTAGTACATTATGTGTGGGATTTACACTAGCTGTTATTGAAATTCTATTTGTTTTAAATTTTTGGACGTTTTTAACAGATTTTGAAGGAAAAATAAATAAGGAACTTTTAAAATTAAATTTTGACGTGAAAATTCATCTTTCGTACAGAAATATTCGAATTTTGAATACTTTATTGAACGAATTCACTCAATTTGTAATTACACCAGTTGTAATAGTAGGTGGTATTGTTGTAGTGTCAATGTCTACAGTGGGAGTAGTTTTAGTGCCATGGAATAGATTGCAAATGTTTTGGTGTGTGATTTTAGTAATACTTCTTATTAATGGGTTATTTGCTATTGTAATTGTTATTGGGAATATGGCCCAAATTTATGCCAAATCAAGACGAATAATAGAAAGGTTGAAAAAGAGAACAAGATTTATGCTATTTACCGGAAAAGTGTATAGAAAATGGGATGTCAAGTGGCGAAGAAAGTTTTATTTGTCGTGTAGTCCAATCAAATTTAAATTTGGTCAGTTAAATTTTATCGATCGACTTACTCCATTAAACAGTATAATTTTTGCTAATAGAGTGTCAATTCAATTGTTATTATTGGTTAAAAGAACAATGCTAAAATAAATGAAACACAAATACAGGGAGTATATTTTGCTTTAAAAAATATCAGGAGTCTAATTTTATTTGTCAAACTTTATAAAATTTTGCAATTTTGCCAATACGTGTAATAATAATTTATAGTTTCAAATAATAAAACTATTTAAATAAATAAAATTGATCGAAAAATATATTAATAAATTGTCCATTTGTCTAAAAAACTGGTATTTTGCTCCTTTTATTGCTTGGTGCAACCTTGATGATAAGCATCAGCGTGAGCAGCAGTGTTGGGGGTAACACTCTGTCCATGAGCAAGCTGAGCACCACAGGATGTATTGCAACAAGTGCACTTTCCAGTTCCAGATGCAAACACCTTGGTAGCTAGGGCAACCTTGTAGCCGTCACAGCAAATGCTTTGGGTAGAGGAACATTTGGAGGCATCACATTCCGCCCGGTATTCGCAGGATGCCCCAAGTGGCTTAGTGCCTTGTGGTGGAGTGTTTGGGTTCTGGGCGAATGTCTAAAATAAACAGAAAAGGCAAAAAAAAAAACGAATTGATTAGTTAACATGTAGATAATTTCTTAAACAACCCAAATACATTTTCAATATAATTAAGTTAGTTAAATGATTTTAATACATACCTGGCTGACGATAACAGCGAGAACTGCGACAGTGATGATGATAAACTTGGCCATGGTTGATTTTGGTTGAGGATTGGGTCCCTTGGGATTTGTTTTGTAAAATTTGATGGTGGAGTAGAAGTGGTTTGTTCAAAGGTTGGAGAGTGATTGATGCATAAGCTTCTGGAGGGATGGGCTTTTATACAGTTTTTTACGAAGGACCTGAATACTTTTGTTAGCATGCATTTGTAGATACGAATTGTGATAAGTCGTGTTCATGTATTTCTTAAAGGTATGGAAAGTACATGCACATCTTTTTAAACAATTGGGTGTCTATACTTGCGTGAACATAAGTTGATAAAACAATGGGAAGCTTATTAGGAAAAATATATTTTTAGAGTTAATGCGACGTTGGGTTAGGAAAAATACAGATAAATCTGGATTTTACGGTGGTAATTCGTTAAAGTTTTTTGGGGTTGGTGTGTTAAGGGTACCTATGTGTATTTTTTGTTTAAATGCGTAGTGTGGTGAAAAGAAACAAAAATCGTCATTGTTTAAAAAACATATACATAGGATATGCATGAAAGTGGAATATTTTTGTAATATTTTTATGTACAATGGGCATTGTATTTAAATGTGCATGCTGGGGATTAAAAAGTGTATACATATATTTACTAACTGATTCTGTGAAAGGTAGGCTCAATTTTCATTTAGAATATATCAATTTATTTTCCATAGTATATGCCAAAGTCAAGAAAATATGAACATCAATTTAAATCACATTATAAAAGACAGACAAAAATAATTATGAATTACTACATCAATCTTTATTTATACCAGAACTTGTTGTTTAAGTCAATTACAAATTAAATTTGTAAAAAAAAAATAATTCTCATCATGAATTTGCCAATAGAATTCTATTAAAGCATGCATTCACATTGAATTGATTTTCTTTGTCTAATAATTACATGGAATTCATTTCATGTTGTTTAGTATAAATGTTTGCTACAAGGTAAATAGACCAATATTAAGTAACTGATTCATAGTCAAATCATAAGTTGTTTGCTAATTTAAAAACACTTTATTTTATTTTATAATGACTTTGTTACTAAAATTATTGATCAAGTTGTACAAAGTATAGAAATAACCTTTGACAATGCATTTGAGAACCGATTGACGAGATTGTTACGACAACTAGGAAAGTACCTCCCACAAAACAGAAATAGTTTTTTTTTAAAGTTGATTAATAACCAGATTTAATTCCTTGTGCATTTTTGCTAAAAAAAAGTCAACAAGTTAAAAATCGTTTATTATAAAGATTATTGAACTAACTGACTGAGATAGAAATCTAGAATCGCGACGATAATAGCAGAAAATTTTGCCATTGCGGAATTTGGCTAATGATTGGGCCACCAAAAACAAGTTTACAAAATTGATTGGTTTTGTTTCGATTCAAGTGCCTTGTTAAGTGGGCAAAAGCGTGATTGATGTATGGCTCTATGGACAGCAGGCATTATACACGATTTTTTTATACCGTCGTTCATAACAGATATCCGTTTAAAAAAAATTGTCTGCTTAAAAGCAATATAGATTTTTATACCGTATGGACAGATATTATGCACTAATTTGCTCAAAAGAGCTTGGGATAGTTTAAAATATCACTGAATGGACCATTTTTAATACAAAATGAAATTTCAAATTTAGATTTGAAGAAAGTTTGACGTTTTTAAATGACATGGAAAATAACAACAAAAATGCTTTCTCCCCCTTTAACACATATGTCTGTGCGTAACCCAGTTTTCTGTGCATTTGTGGTGAATTCCTCTGTTTTCAGTAAAATATATTACAGCCGAAATGAAACTTATAAATTTTTTCGTAGTAACGGAAAATAACAAAAATGCAAGTTTCAAATGATAAATCCATTTATAAATGTGCCCACCAAAAAACGCCCGAAATTCAAAAAAGACTTATTTTCCTCTATTCTTTTTTATGCCTTTATAACCCAATACTAGTGTAATAGCAACTTTTTACCTACTTATCTCTTAAGCTACTCGATATCATAATGTATAGTTGCAATTATTTAAATAATATTATTTATGATATGATCCAAACTTGGAAAATTGTTTGTCAATGGAGTGAATACTTGTTTTGCTTGCTTGTATTGATGAGAAATTCAATGATGATCAACTGACATTTAAATATATCTCTTGCTTCTCAATTTTTTTTTTATTTATAATCGTTTTAAGATTTTTCAGAATTATCAACCCAATAAAAATCGAATCTGTAAAATTTACATTGCCTCTTGCAAGAAACCAATTACATACTCTTAGTAAAACGAATTGTTTGTTTGATTTTGACTTCAGTTAAATCATTATTTATATTTTTCCGTGCAACCTTGATGATAAGCATCAGCATGAGAAGCAGTGTTTGGTGTAACGCTCTGTCCATGAGCAAGCTGAGCCCCACATGATGTATCGCAACAAGCACATTCTCCAGATCCAAACGCAAATACTTGTCCAGCTATAGCAACTCTGTAGCCATCACAGCAAATGCTTTGGGTTGTGGAGCAAAGGGTAGCATTACATTCTGCCCGGTATTCGCAGGGACCTCCTATGGGTACACTACCATCTTCCTGTGTTGGTGCCTGGGCAAGTACTTCCTAAAATCAGAAAGAAAATAAAAAAACAGGTTATTAGTTAGGAAGCAAATTTTATTCGATTTATCAATGCAATACAAAAAAAATCAGCTAGATAAATATATTTAAATTATTATGGTACATACCAGACTGACGTAAACAGCGATAAATGCAAAAGTGACGATGAGAGCTGAGAATTTTGCCATGGTTGGTTTCGGTTATGATTGGAGCCCTAGATGACTTATAAAATTTGTTAGATTGTTGGAATAAATACTGGCTTGTTAAAATGTTCGAAAGGGATTGACGCATATATCTCAGTTTACTCGGGTTTTATACGATTTTTGGATAGTATGCCAGTATTCTATAAATTGCTTTGCATTTGTATCATGTATCACTTTACATTTTTCCGTATTACATGCATCATAAGTTATAAGTAGACAAAGCACTCTTCGTTAAAAACTTAAAATACCTTAAAAACACATGCAAATATATTAAATTTCATAAAAGAAGCAATGTTTTTAAATGATGACTTAAGTTTCAGAATAATGCGGCGTTGAACAATCACCGGGAATTGTACAGAGAAATCTGGTTTTAAGCTTTTATGTCGCACTCGTGTTTGTATCTTAACCATGTTGTGTTGTACGTTAAGGTACTTCATACTAGTTTACACGGTAAAAAAATACAAAGTAGGCTTTCGTCGTTTGAGAAGATGAATGCATGCACTATATAATATAAAGTATGAATAGAAAATCTATATTTGTAGAGAAAATGGGTTTTGGGTTTTAGATGTTAATATATCGGATTATAGAATGTTTGTATGATTTTGGTTTTGTAGAACCGTATGTAAAATGAGTTGGAACTTTTAAGAAGATAAATTCAAAGGAAATATAATATTTTGTCAGAACGAGCAAAATTTTTAATATGGAAACATAATACGTTTCAAAAATTACATTTATAAATTACACTCTCTAAAATAGTCATTTTCATCTTGAATTAAAGGTGGATTATCTAACCCCGCAATTTTAAAAGCTTCCACCCAAAAATCATCACAATTTAGGAATACTAAACTTTTTCCATTCTTTTTCATACCTTTATAAACAGATACTAATGTACTTGCAGCAGTATAATCACAAACAGTCCATTTGCTAAAATCTAAAATCACTAATTCGATATCCTTATGTTTTAATGTAAGCTTTTGAATAGAGTTTGTGATGTGATCCACACTAGGAAAATAGAGACCATTTGAAGGTGACACCAAAATGTAATTCATTTTAGAAAATTGGTCCGATTTAATTTTGGAAGATAACTTGGGACGAAGGGAACGTAAAAGTAGAGCACCAAGTGAAACACCAACTCCAACTATTATACCGTATTCCATTCCAAGAGCCATTGATGCTATAAAGGTTATTATGCATGAAGTAAAGTCAACTTCTGAAAAAATATAAATTATTTTATTCTAATGAAAAAAACTTTGTGTTAAAATATTAATGATAATTTTAGTATAATTAGTATACTTACTCGAAATTTTCCACATGGGCATCAGTTTTTCATAATCAATCATAATAATAACCGCTGCAATAATCACTGCTGCTAAACTAGCTTTAGGAATATAGTAAAACGAACTTGTTAGAAAATTTAGTGATAGTATCACCAAAATCCCTGTAAATAGTCCACCCAATTGACTTGCCACTCCACTAGCTTCGTTTACAGCCGATCTTGAAAAGCTAGCTGATATGGGAATTGCACTGAAAAATCCACCAATTACGCTACTTGTTCCTAAAGCAAACATTTCCTGAGTGGCGTCAACAGCCTGACCTGAACCGAATGCTTTACTGATGGCTACGTTTTGAAGTATACTAATTAGGGCGACTACTAGTGGACCAGTTTTTAAAATAGACCAGGTATCCAGAAATGTATAGTTTTCGGAAGGGTATATTAGTGTATCGTTTTGTAACATGGGGCGATATGGCATTTCGAATTGTGGAGGGGCAACAAGTGGAAAACCAGCTTTAATTTGGCCAACTAATTTAAATGGACCGGTTTGCCAAATGTAGGCGACGAGAGAAGTAAATAAAATTACTGTGGCATTACGGGAAAGGGATAAAAGCCAGAATACTTTTTTAACTGTTTTGTTTTTGTGGTTTATGTCCTTGAGTTTCTGAAAATTTAAGTAAATTTAAATGAGTTGGCATTTAAAGTTAACTTTTGAAAAATAATTAGTGCAAGTTTTTACCCTCAAACAAAGTAAAACTACTAATGATCCAAATCCTAAAACTGCATCTCCCGTACTAATGGTTTTGATATTATTTATAACTGCTTTCCAATAAGATATAAAGGCATCTCCCTTTTCTCCAGATAAACCTAATAAACTATTAACTTGACTACTAGCAATTGTCATAGCAGCTCCACTTGTGAATCCGATTGTAACCGGTTCGGATATAAAGCTTACTACCCAACCTAGTTGTAAGAGTGCCATGAGAAGTTCAAAAATTCCGGCGTAAAATCCAACCAATATTACACAAGTCGGATAATCTTGTCCACAAGTTTGAAAGGTGAGAAGAGACATAACCGCTGTGGGACCGGTGGTGGCTTGTTTGCAAGAGCCGAGGAATATGTAGACAAGCACACAAATGTATGATGAATATAAGCCATACTAAAAAATTAAAGTATCAATTTCTTTTAAAAAAATTCGATTTAAATATTTTATTGAGTGTAATGGAATTTTACTTACTTCTGGCGTTAGTCCGGCTATTGCAGCATTTGCAATGCCTTGGGGAACCACTGTTAAACCGACAGTAATTCCGGCTATTATATCACCTAAAATATTTTGCTTTTTGTATTTTGGTAGCCAAGATGTAATAGGTAAGCGTCGTTTTAATAACTTTCGTATTTTCATGATGACGCTAATGTTATGTCACTTTAAATTATAAAATCGTCTTGAATATTTTGCAAAACAGAAAGAATTTTTGGTAGTTGTTCTTTAGCTTAAGAGTTAAGTTTAAATGATACATTTGTTGGCCTAAAACTGAATTAATGTTTATTTTTCTGTTAATGTGGTTCCTGGAATGAAAGAGTTAACGATAAAAACTTTTAATTGGCACATTATCGATCATTAAATGGTTTGTTTTGGTGTTACGTTCAAGTTTTAATTTTTATGTTTGCATGTAAAACGAGTATTGAATCTGTAATATTCTGAGTAATTACAAGTTGTGGTGTGATCTTTGACTTGACAGTGATAAATTATTGTGTTGATTTATATTACGGGTTTTTATTTATTTTAGGTAGTTAATTATGCAAATGTATGTGATTGGATTAACATCATAAGATTTGATGTGTTTATTGAGCACGCCCAACACATGAACTTTTTCAATGGAAAGTTTGATACGATTGACTGATTATTTGGGACATGATAAAATATCATAGCGATGTTGAATCATTTTTCAGGATTCTGTTTGACATGACTTGTTTGTTAATGTGTATGCGCGTATACCTTGTGTTAAGGCTATTATGTAAACAAACATTTGATTTTATGAAACTAATTAATTACCAGACGGCTTTAATTTTTGGAATAAGTTTACAAAACTGTATTGGTTTTACCATCTCAGTTAAAAAGTATGTAAATATTAATTCATAATTTCAATAAGTTAGGACAGAATGGTGTCTAGTAAGTTTATGGGAACGCGAATGTATTTCTTGTGTACAAATTTTTAGTGATTGCGAAATTAGTCACAGTTTTGGTAACCATAAAGGTTACACTCAACCCCAGTTCTCTTTATAAGCTAATTACAATGGCAATGCCAAAACCCTTACTTGAAGTATTTCATTCCATTGGGCTGCTAAAAACTACCCTAATTCTTAAAATCTTGGGAAAATTCAGTTTGCTTTAGGCAACTAGTTGTGTTTGTAGCATGCATACAGTTGACATTTTATACACTACCCAATATAACAATTTAACGTTATCCCTAAATATCATACAATTTTGAATATTTCAACAACAATAGTATAAATCCTATCAATTGAAAATTATGCACAAATAGCAAAGTTTTTAAATTATTGGAAATCATCCACTTTGACCCATCATTTGACAAAACGGATTTTTTCTTCAGAATTAAATGGTAAAGAATGTCATTTTTTTAAATTTGCAGTGACCAATATTAATTTTGAAAATTTTACGTCATTCCTGACCATTAAAGGTAGAAAAGTTCTAATGTGGTAGTATTGAGTAATGTTATCCTACTTTAAGTAAAATTCTGAAGTGTTTGAAAGAAATCAAGAAAAAAAAGTTTATTAAAGCAACCTATTTTTAGTAGGTAAGAGGGTTATGCTATTTCAATAAAAAAAAATTCTATTTTTTATTTTTAGAAACCAAATTGAGTGACACCTTGTCTACCTCAACAAGATTAGTTTTGTCGTTTGTATTGATATGAACTTTTATAAGTCGATTCCACCTTTAATACACATCCTTTTCATAGTTGGGTCACGATAAAAGTTTATAAATATACTTGTTCTACACTCAAAATTCAACCGACCCTAACACTTTTCTAAGGTCGCATGACATAATATAGTAAATGGTCAGTGTTTCTTTAAGTTCCGACTCAAGTCAAAGTGTAAAAATACTTTCGATTTTAACCACAAATTTCTAATTTTATCCTGCTATTGTACTCTTCGTTCTTTCGTTACCTGCATGCATAACTGCTAAATGAATTTCACATTTTGGTAGTATTTTTTTCACTTTCGTAGGCTTATATAAATATGCAGTAGTTGAGAATTTTACAACATTATTACCATTTGTTTTGAATGCAATTCAAGTACGTTTTTAACAATATTTTACAGTTAATCTGCAATTATGAAGGTAGACTTTGTTGTAATTTATAATAATTTAGAAATCTTTTGATCATTTGTAATAAGTACTTGATTGTTGATTTAATTTAATTGATTTTTTTTCACTGTAGATTGTTCCGACAATCGTATTTTTTGCGTTTCTAGTTGAGATGGTTGTCAGCATGTCTTTTCAAGGTACACATATATATGTACTTATATTTTTTTTTAATTTTAGTATAGCTCATGCGAGGTTTTATCAATTTGGTTTATTGCTAATACATATTTTTTGCATAGCAGACCAGGAAAACGATTCCGATATCCAATTCACATTCAACATACGGAATTCTGCTTTGGCCAACAAATTTTCTAAGTTACATGCAATCTACGATAAAAACAATATCAAATAGAATAACGCTCAAGTGATTTCAAATCATAATGTATCAAGTTCTCAGACGGATCAGACAAAATAACGTTAGTTAAAAAATATACATGTTTGTTAAAAATTTGTATTCTTTTTAATCTTTGTAAATGTGTGGCTAATGTATACATAATTCGTTTGTTATGTTTGAATGTAAAATTGTAAAGGGACTGGTTTGACTTTTTACACGGAAGAAGACGTTAGAAATCTTAAGTTGATCAGCAGTTAATCCGAAGCCATGACTGCGGGGATGTAATCATGCATATATTTTGAATTTAATCAGAAATCAAATTCTGTAAATAAATTTAATCCTAATTAAAAATTGAGATAAATATTTAAAGATCCTAAATTCGGAAGGAGTGATCGTTGTTAAAATCAATTTTTATTGTGGCAATGGAGAAATTACATAATACGTGCATATAACCATGTCTTCTTACAAAATGTTGGAATTGAAATACTATATATTTACTTAGTTTCCATCGAAACGAAAAATTAAAGGCTTAAATCCATACCAAACTTTTTTGTAATAAGCATTTATGCGTCATGCAACTAAACTTTTTTAATCTTTCTAATTTGATTTTATTTCTTAAAGTTACATTGTTCGTCTATTATTACTATTATTATTCGCCATTATGTCATAACAAGCTTTGTCTCTCCTCTGTCCTGTAACCTCTGTCACGAACTTTCTTTTCCGATGAGCCTGTAATTCTAAATTTAGCTAATATCACCCTTTCTACTTAAAACTATTTTGGTCCTTTACGGGTGTTCATTGTATGAATAAAAGAAATAGAGGTAAGCTCTACGTCACCCGACTTAGCCTAACTGTCCCTCTTTTTCAACAATATTTTTAAACTTTCATATGTATTCATTTTTACGGTTAGGTCACTGCTGTCTCTACCACCCAATCTATTTTTATTTCCATTGTCTTTTTGTACTTTAGTCATGAATATACATAAACTTTACACAAACGGAATAAAAATATTTTATAAATACTTTTTGCTCTAGATTCAAATGCACCTGCATACTTACCACTTTCAAAAGGTCGTTAGATAACTTTTATTATTAGAACAGTCAGTGACACAATCCGACCCGAACCAGGTCAAATTTAAAAATACATTCGTTTTAACCCTCAAACTTGCAACCCGCTTAATATTATTTTTGATACTCTTTTACCTGCTGTATTGCACCACAATTTACCATAATCTTGCCAACCGATGTACTTTTCATTTTCTTTGAATCATATAATCGTAATTTATATAATAATGCGTAATCTTATCGTATTGGATTACTATACGTTTTTTTTGTAATTAGCAGGTGAAGATAGCGATTCCAATATGTATATCACCGGAAACAATCGTAATGCTGCTTTGTCCCATGGAAATTCCAAGTCTCAAGCTGCCCCGGATAGAAACAATAGCGAATGGAACAACACTGAAATGAAAGGAACTTCCAATCGAAACACACCAGTTTCCCAAATGGGTCAGATTAAAAAACGTGAGTTTTCTTGACATTCGAGATCCTTCATTAATCGATTTGTGTTCTTTTTTTGTTTTTTTTTCTGCAAAATTTATAAAATGATCTTTTAATTTTTTTTCAATCCAAATTTTTAGGAGCTGTCTTACTTACGTGCGTAGTTTACGCTGGAGGTGACGCCGCAAATCTTGCTTTAGCTTACAGTGGATCTGAAGCCCAGGCTGCTGAGAATGACCAAAAGAGTGGATACAATACTCAACTAATGGGACTAACGCCTGACGAAGCAACCGAATATCAGAATGATCAGGACGAGGACAATTAGTTGAAAGAACCAGTGACGAAAATAGGGAGGTGCAGGGGGTGCGGCGCACCCGGGCCCGCGGCGCACCCGGGCCCGCGAAAGCTTCAAGTTTGAAGGGCCCGCTGGGCCCTTCGAACAAAAATTGACGAATGATAAAAATGTACGATAATCATAGCAATAAGTTTCTGGTTACTAAATTTTCATGGGAAACTGTTCCTTTCAGCCTTCTATTGAGGAAACTTGACAACATTCATTTGGTGATTTATGCTTTTTGTTTATTGCGTTTATCTGATAGTGGAAATGTTTCATACTTTAGTAGAATTTTAACTGGTTTGGTTGACTGGCTAAACTGGGAAAGGCCCGGCCACTGAAGAAAATAACGTGAATACATATTTAAAACGAATACAAATGTTATATAACGTAAGTTTA
>JAQIWN010000666.1:0-28720 GCA_034699025.1 Entomobrya cf. arborea Gr-Col-00668 | reverse complement strand
AAAAAAGAATAGTAGGTAATGTGATTGTTTAACAAGCAGAGTAACAATGATAATCACCACCACCACGCATAAAGCATGATGTATCTCTCTCTCACACAAGTAGGGTAAAAAGTACATTTTTGTAACTGGCAAAAGAGTTGATAGTGGAGGAGTCAAGTCAGGAGTCCGTTTTGGTTGCGTTTTCTTGTGTCCTTTCAAATTTCTTCTCCACAACAATGCTACACAGCTACTTATGTTACTGTCTTGCTCTTGTTGACTTCTCTTTATATTTGATGATGATGATGACTGAATTGAAACTCCACGCTTTTCTTTCATATGAAACTACTCACTTGGTTTTTTGGGCGTTTTTAACGATGGTGCTAAGTGGCAGTTTTTCTGGTAATAATCACACCCTTTAAAATACATCTCTATTCTTCATTTCTGTTCATTTTTTTCTCTCCCTTCTTCCCTCTTTTTCGTCTTCCTGTGCTCATCATCATACCATACCATACCATCAATCTCTTTATCCTTTGTACATAAGTGAGTGACTTTTGGGCATTTTATTATTTTGATTTTTAAAATACTTTTGTTTCTGTTTTCGTGTCTCCTATTCCTTAATTATCATCATCATTTGCAGTATCAGTTTGCTATGTAGAGAGAACGCAACGTCATCAAGTCAAGTGGTGGTGGTGTAGATTTGTGAAGGGGAGAAAGAAGCTGATTTGATTACAAGTGTGTGAGTTGCTTACTTGCAGAGAAGAATTTTTCTCTTAAAAAGTTTTACTTTACACGCTATTTTGCTGTGGGCACTATTTGTCTGCTAAAAAAATGAACAGTAATGTGATGTTATTGTCCATGTGGTTTATAGCATGAGGGTATGGAAAATGATGACGATGATGATGTCAGTGGCATGCGAGAATTTTGAGTGCACGCAGGTAGGTATCCATGCGTGGCTAAGTTGTCGTCACATTACTTGAATTACACGAAGAGCACAAACCCAAAGGAGAAAAAAGCGTGTAAAAATATGTTGTGCCTGTCTCAAAATTTTCACTGCAATTGCTCTATGCACTCATAAAACCAATTTGGCTTCTTTGGCTTAAACCGTTTTGCGTTTAGGCTTGTCAACGGTGTCAACAAAAGGCTTTCAATTGGTGTGTGTGTATTTTTTGTGCTAAATTTTATTTTTCCTTAAAAAGAGGTTGAAAATAAAGGGTTGCTCATTTCTTGGCTTGTGCCCATTAAAAAGTCGGGCTTTCCTAACTTTAACTGCGCCGGTCATCGTCCATCGGTAAAAAAAGACACGCTTACTCATGCATGTATTTATGTATGCATTTTTACTGAGAAAAAAAGGATTTGGGGACTTTCTACAATATGCGACCATCAATTTTTTTGGGTTGACCATTCATAACAAACTAATAATAATAATAACAGCGTATCTATATGTGTCCCATAATATTGTTCTCAACTTTACATCTTGTTAGATAAGAAGGACTACATATGCAGCTACAATATAATAATAGCTATAAAAATACATACACGAGGGAGAAAAAAAATAACGTCATGTCAAAAATCCTCTTCTCTTTTTATTATCCATCATAAAAAATGTAAATTGCTGCTCGCGTGGTGGTTGGTATATTGGTACACTAACAACTAACAACATAAAATAGATAAAAAAAAAGCAAAAAAAAGTTATATTATGGGAAAATGGTTATTATGCATATAAGGAGGAGGATTTAGAGGATTATGAGAATGCGGTGATATATTCTGTGGCTATGTGGCATTATGATGATGATCAGGGTGATATGATGGCTATATGGATTTTTGTCGGGCTTGGAGCCAAAAAGGGGAAGCGGACAGTAAAAAAATTCTAAAAAAATACATATATAAATAATATCCTCTTTTGAATTGCTCCTCAGTATTAAAAAAATAAGAACCTCAGCAGCGTCGTCGTCTCTCTCTCTCTCCCTCTCTCTCTCGCACTTATTCAACTCAACTCATCACCATCATCTCGTGAAATTGTGGAAATTAGATAGAAAAAATAGGGAGACCAGGCCAGAGACCATCCACCACCACCATCATCGTCATCATCATCACCATTTCATTTATTTTCTTCCACTTTTAAAGAAATAAGTAGTGAAAAGCCACAAAAGAGGCGTACCCAAGATTTCATCGTACAACACAATTTCTCTCTCGCTCTCTCCCTCTCTTTTAATTCCCTTCTGTTTTTTTTCTCCTTCCTCCTTTCTTTATGGCTTACATGATGTATTTTTTTGGTGCAGCACTGCTCCTGGAATGAAGGGGCAATAATAATGATAATGATAGAAAAATCAAAAGGTAATTTTTATTGTGATGATGATGATATGGGATATTATTATTATTTTTTGAGCAGTTTCTTCCTTTTTATTAGCATAATATTTATTATTGAGATATAAAATGGAGCGTTTTTCACACAGACTAGCAGCGGTGGTGGTGGTGGTGTGCGGTGTGGACTCGACCATATTGTTCTTGCTTTTGGCTTTTGTAGTAAACTACTGTGATATGAGCATTGTTATTACAGTAAAATTAAGTTGAGAAGGAGAATTATTAATTTGGCTCCCTGGCCACATTTTATGACGATGATATGATATTAACTATTCCAATTGAGCTGAGCTGACTGACTTGACTGAGAGGAGTTTTGATGTTATTATGATGATGATATGATAAAAATGATATGATGGTGGCGGTGGTGGTTTTGCTGGTGCGGAGGTGGAAATACAGTGCGTTGTTCTCTCCCTTTGTATCAGCAATGTTCACACAAATGGAACCCCAGACGTGTAATTACGGTAGTTATCTTTGCTTGGATTTGGAGCGCTATAAAAAAGTATATGGATGCTGTATAAAAACTATACCTATATTACGCATACCTGCCATCAAAAAATACATTTGAGGAATATATAAAAATCGTCTTAACTTTTATTGTACTGTGTATAGTAGTTTAGATTACAAGTATGTATTGATCATAGATTAATGAGTATACTAAGAAGATAACGGACTTCAATGTAGCTAGGGGGGTAAAGCAGCTCAGCTGAGCGACCAATCATGTGCTAGGAGTCGGAGTTTTTAACATGGACAAGTATAGGGAAAACTCCGACTACTCTTCTCTGATTGGTCGTTCGGCGCGGAATTTGTTACCCCAAATTTTACTAGAAGTCAGCTCTCTTTCAGAGAACGCTTAAATTGTGCATGTCGTAGTTCTCTGTGTGTATTGATGAGGATGAAAAATTAAATGGGATTTGATAGTGTAGTAATTTGATCTAGAAAAGGAGCAATATAAAAGTTTAGGGTGAAAAGAGTAATTTAGATTGGAAAGGAGACAAAGTTAAAGAAGAAGGTAATAACAAAGTATTATAGACTGGAGTATATACGTACAATACATTATTAGCTATTAATCTGATCATCAGAAATATCTTCACTAAGATAGAGGTTTAGAACGAGGCTACTATGAACTTGAACTTCTAGTAAAACACAATAACACCCTACTCCAGGCAACTAACTGAAGTCATTTGATCAAATATACCGTGTTCACAATGCACTCCTACCCATCATAAAGTAAATCTTAACATTTTAAACTTGAGAGCACGCATTTTACATTTTTGCATTCGTCTATATCCTTAAACATGAGTAATCATTTTTGCCAATTAAACCATCCCCTTCAAGATTTTCTACGTTACTCAACGCTCTTGTCAAACAAACATTTATAATATTTTTACTGTTTAACTAGCACAAATTGTATGCATATCATCATTATACCGGCAATCTCTTTTTTACATTTTCCACTTTATACATGTTTGACAAAAAAATCTCCACATTTTTCTTGTGTTTTTACCCAAGTAATGATATAAAACACTGCACATAATATGTTGTATGACTCATATATCTTGTAGTTGGCTAAAAAGTAATAAAATACAAAGTCGTAATAGTAATAAGTAATAACAATTTAAGACATAGGAAAACCAGGTAAAAACACACAGGAAAAAAATAAGGTATAACAAGAGTAACATCAAATGTGGCAAGAAACATGATCTTTTTCCACTCTATCTATCTCTTCTTTCTTTTTCGTCGTTGTCCTCCTGTCCATCCATCCATCTAGGTAAACTATCATCCATCCCAGAGAGGAAAAAAAACGAAGTACATAATAAAAAAGTTTTTACATTTAATAATAATAAAACACTCTGCTTGTTGCTCTCTGGTCCATCGTTTTCATAAATACTGCGTACAATTATTGCATGCAACACAAGCACATTTGCTTGGATGGATAGTTCATATTACTTTATATCATATCATTTGAAATAAGCTTTGCTGGATTTGAACAGACAAAAACGTAACTTAACGTTAAGTAAAGAACACATTGTATCAAAAAAGCTAGAAAGACAAAGTTACTCTAAAATGTACGCATTTTCTGTCCGCTTGATATGATATTACGTGTGTAATCATCCCTAAGGGTAGATTTGAGTGTAAAAAAAGAGTAAAGCTTTTACATTATGAAATATACCGACTGATGCATCTCTTCACACAGCCGCAACACACTACACATCATAGCTTCTTGGTCTAATGGGATAACCCTTTTGACTCTTGAACTATCCGTCCATCTATCTAGCCGTCTCTTCTTCTTTTTCGTCTATCCATCCATCCAGCTTGGTTCTAAGGAGAGAATAGCTTGGAATATTACCTAGAATGCATGACCAAGATGCTTCACATATTATACCTATGCAGAAGAGATATACGTATGTATTACTTGTATTCATCTGATCATCATCATCCAACTTTACACTCTTGTTTGATACCTCTAAGGTTAGAGATTCAGCAACAAGTAAAAATGGGAAGGTAGGAAAAACAAGCGAGAGGGTTGATCATTCTTACTTCTTCTCAAATGATAATGATTATATGCCTATCTAGCAATGCTCTAGCAAGTACAGTGTAACATTATGAACTTCTAATATGCATATATGCTACACGGAGATATATGTCCCTAAAACAATGTATGAAAGGGGTAGAGAGAAGGAAATTTTTTTTCTTTGGTGGCTTCTCTGTCTCACGTCTCACCTTTTGGCTGTGTACTGTGAGATGTGTGTATGATGTGATGTGGGGTTCGATGGAGAGAACAAAGTAAAGCGTACATGCAGGAGCATCATGAGATCATGAAAAGAGAAGAGTGTCTTGTCTTTTTTGTTGTATGCAATGTAATTCTCTCCATGCATGGATCCAAATCAGTCCTTAACAGTCCGCTGACCACCGCACAACACGTAACAATACACACGTACGAATTTTTTTTCGTTTTAAAGAGAAAATTTTTTCCAGAATAGATTCACACAGACAGATACATATCAATGGTATCATAAAATATAGAAGTCAATCCAATAATACATTTTTATTAGCTAAAAGTTGACTTGCGAGTTAATACACACTACACGGGCATTGTTATCGCGGTATCAGCTAAGTAATATCATCATCATTATCGTCGGTATTGTTGCATGGTTTAGTAGTGGCAGTGGTGTTACTAGTACAGTTGGTGGAGGAGCACACGATAAGGAACAAGCAACAAGTGGTTCTTCTTGTTGTTTTATTCTTGACTGATCTAATAAAAAAATCATAATAATAACAACACAAAAGTAGGAAAAATATTGCATGTGAACATTGTTGAGCATGAGCTTAAGCTTCATGCAAAAAAAAATTAATCATTTTGAAGGAAAAAGAAAGAAAGTACTTTTTTTTGGGTACGGACACGTGAAATCAACCAGCCGCAAGCACATGTGGGCAATATGAAATTTTTCTGAATTGAAAAAAACGGAAGAATTATTGAACTGATTTTTTTTGAAGTTTCATGCGTGGGCTGTGTAATTGCTGTACTGATTAATATTGTTACTGTTTTTTTTTGGTTTGTGAATGTCCTCCAGGACTGTGTGAGCTGAAGACTTATAAAAATAAGAACGTTATTTCCTGTTCTCTGTTACTGTGAATTGTTGAATTGTTTTTATTGTTACATATATTGATACAATTCAGTACTACAAATTAATCATTTACTATAACTGATTGTTTTTTATTGTTGTTATTTTACATTGAATAATTGAAAAGTTGAAGGTGGCTGTATAAGTTCATACATTGCATTTTATTATTGAATAATGAAAAGTTATAGTGGGAGTTTAAATGAGAAGTTCTCTCGCGGAAATTAATAATAACTTTTGTGCTTTTAATATATAAATAGTTTTATAATCACTTTGTTTTTTTTATACAATAAACAAGAAACACTCAAGTGCATACATGTTTTATGAGAGTGCGTAAGCAAGTCAAGAGAGTATATATGGATATTTATGTGATCTGTTTACTGCCGTTGTTGTGTGAAGGTCTAACCTTGTATCAAATCACATCGTACAATGTACCAAATGAGAAGCAAATATGCAAAAAAGATTTTAATGTTTGCAAATCAAATATTCTTGTAACAAATACAAAGTAGAAGAAACAATCAAAGTGTTGAAAAAAAATTGTGCTATAAATCATCTCAAAACGTAAGTATTTATTATCATCTTCAATTGAATTATCATTATGTATCCGTTTGTTAGTAATCGTGGCGTGTGGACTTCTATCATCTATGAGCTTGCTTAGAAGTTTATATACCTGTCTTATTTATGCATGGCATTATTCATATCTCTTAATACATAGAGATTTTTTGTGGAAAATTAGTTTTATAGTCAAATAATATGTACAAAAAGTAATTAAACAGCAAATTATGGCAATTATCAATTTTATAGCATTTAAGTTATCTTTGTACATTTCTCTCATGATCAGCACAAGAATAACTTTTTAAAATAAAACCAATTTTCGGTAGGAAAAAAAATTCAGTACAAATCTGATGATCATCATGATTAGATGGCAGAAAGATGTTTAAAATGAGCTTGATGAGAAAAGTACCGTATCTTTTTAGATGGCTCTCTACTCATCTTTTAGAAAAAAGGTCAAAGTCAACTAAAGTTCTTTTCTACATCTTCAGCTGTTGCTGCTGATGCAGCTCATCTTTTATAACACTTAACTACTTACTTTTTTCAGTTTTTTGCCAAAAAACGCACATGATGTTACACTTTACCTCGTCATAAAGATGATGGCGGTACAGCGGTAATGCACTCATCAGCAACATCATCATTTTCTTTTGCAAGGAAGTGTAAAGAATAAGAATAAGTTGCATTGAGTCTGATGATGTGTTGAGTTGATGACGACCAAGAGGTTGATGATGATGGCAAATAATGTTTTCTCATCATCTCATCATGTCATAATCATTTTTGCACTTTTCTTCACTTGACTTTGCTCATCTTCATCATCATCATCTCTCTGCACACTCTATAAAATACAATACATGTACATATAACATGTTATCCTATAATGGTTACGATTATTGCCATTATGATTATGATTATTATTTTGTTTTTAAAATCACCGTGATGATGGCAAAGTATAAAAAAGGACATTTTGGCGGCGAGTAGATGATGATGATGATGATTAGAGACTCATGCTTACACTTAAACACAAGCCAAAAAATATTAACTCAAGTTTACATGCAGCGATGAGCGGCATGGTAGGAGTTAATATAGCAATTGAGACAGAAAGAGTTCAAATACTTTAAAGGGAGCAAATTGCACTGTTGTTTTTTATTAGCGGAGTTTTTATTGCTATCAAAAGATTCGGCTCTGCTCTGGGGAAAAACGATTTGGTCACTCATTCACGCATGGTCGTGATCTTTAGCTGATTTTTTTAGCCCAGCTTTATCATTATCACCGTCGTGTTAGTGTTATTATTTGCACAACACTTGACAAAAAAGAAACAATTTAAGCAATAATGGGAGTTTTCACAATTTTTTCCTGTAAGAATAACTTGTGTGCTTTATAGCAAAAATAATTAAATCTAAAGGTTTACCGTTAGAACATTTAAGAGCCGTTTCAATCATGGAGTCACATAAAAGCATCATAAAGCAAACTTAATTTAGCATGTAGACAAGGTTAGAAATACAATTTGATTTAATATCTTTGTGAAAGCGGTACAAATTGTGTAAACTGAGAATAAAGAACAATCATTAATTTAAACGATCTGTTGTGCTGTTATATACACAACTAAAAATATTTTTTACGTTTGACTTGCTACATTCCAAACACATCAAAAGTTTCAAAGTTTTTTGTGTCATATTTTTGTACATTGACTTATATAACAATACAAGCTAAACTAGTATATCAAACAGGTAAACAATGGTCATATAACAAGGCTTGTGCATCATTCTAAAGTAAAAATGTAATCATCATAGTCATAAAACCACTATAAAAATGCACTTTTTGTTCAACAAAAAGGAAATACAAAATGCATAAAGAAAGAAAGAAAATATAGAAGTTTTTACTCTTCTCTTGGTCACTTGACATTGGCATTGCTGACTTTTTAAAAAAGAACATCATCAAGAAAAAGGTATGAAATAACCTCATATTTTTTTAGAATACCACGAAGTAGAATCTCTCAGCTAGAAGATAAAAATGGACCACGCCCAAAAACAAAATTGTGAACTGTGTTTCAAAAGAAGAAATAGTGTGTTTAACTTATAAAAATAACAATATAAGTAAAAGATATATTCATTTGCTCCTTCTAAAAGTATTAACCTCACTACCTACACACTTGAGGGCACATACATAGATAATACGACATGCATCATCTTTCTCTCCTCAAAAAAATTGTGTGTTGCATGCATATTAAAAATGTGATACTCCTTCTGATCTTCATTTCATTTAAACGATATTTTCATTTTGGGAGTAATTTTTTTGCTTTGTTTTGAAAACGGTTTCAAATCTCTGAGAAAATGTTTTAAGGCTGCTGGGCTGATGATAATGCAGATGATGCTCCCGTAGCGAATGGATTAAGGTTCATCATCTTTTTTAACTTCACAGCCTCATTTTCATCATGTGGCAATTTTTTTTCTGAACAAGTAGTTGTAGAAGTGGCCACAACGGTCATATTTTGATTATTATTACGTTGGTATTACGGTGGTATGCATTTTCAAAAAGGAGGAGAGGTTCAAATAACAAAAAGCTTGGCTTTAGGCAACAAAAAAATGTGGATTACGCTGCTACCACCGCCATACAACCACCATCACCACTTTTGAGATTTTAATGAAGCTAAAAAAAATAGTTTTTACTCAGAGATATATTTCTTTCCCTGTAAAATTCTATACAATGTTTGCATGCAAGTTTGTTTTACAATAAAAATGGAAAGATACACAAGGAAGGGAAATATATAATCGGATGTTATTGCGCTGCTGATGAGGAAAATGAGGGAGCTGCACAGAAGCCAACAAGATTTCATCCTCTAATAAGGTTCACAAATCATCAAGATATGTCGGAATGATATGATAGAATATTACAAGCATGTCTAAGAGAAGAATGCAGTGCATCTATTTTTTCCTGATGATGATGATGAGGTGGAGGATAGGAAGATGAGCATCTCAAGTTATTTCTTTAGGTTTGGCATTAAAACAGAAAGAGTGAAGTGATGTTTGATCGGAAACTAAGATAAGTCTTGATTATTACGAATAATGAGCATAAAAAAGGTAAAAAAATAGAAGAGAATTGACTGTTGTTGGTGTGGTGCTGATTGTCTGATGTGAGTTGTGTGTACTCCACCGAAACATCAATATTGACATGGTAAAAGGATGCCGCATTGCCGGACTCCTGAAACTGAAAACTGTCAAGAAAGATGAGAAGCTTGTGAAAGCGCAGTAATAATATAATAAAAATATTTTGTTTCTTGAAGATTTTTTTGCGGTTTTTTTTTCGTTTGAAGTTGTTTAAAGTAAAACTCACTTGACACCTTTTAAAAGTTCACCAAAAGCATGTGCCTGTCTATTTATTAGATAATCGGTTAGCATATAGCACCATCATCGAAGTCGCAGTTGCCGCCGCCATCACCAATCTTGTTTTCCTTCACGATATTCTAGTCAAGTTAGGAAATAATGGTGATGGTGATCCAGTTCATGATTTTCTGATTAAGATCAATACACTGCACTGCACTCCTTGAAGAGAATAGATTGTAATCTTAGTCATAATATTTTTTCTTTTGATTTTGGGTGAAAATAATATTTGTGCATAGTCTATATACATAAATGGCACGTGCTTGTTTGTAAAACATGAAGTTGAAATATTGGTAATTTGTCTGGATTTGGGAAATGGGCATGTCCATTATGTTTTTGTTGGGTTGATGATGATTCATCTCAAAAAGTTAAAAAGGGGATTTCCCAAAAAATGTGTGCGATATGTGCTCTATGAAATAATAATTTTTGGTTTGATATTATTGTTATGTGAGATGAGATGATTGGTAATGTATATTTTTTTTCTTGTGTGTTGCAGTGACCGGTGGAAATACAAGATTATTTGGAGAAGAACCAGCAAGTTTCTCAACAGTTCATATGTTTTGGTGACTGACTGGGCGTCAGAAAACACCAAATACTAACCTGGCTCAACACTGGTCAAACAAGAAACTCCAGTCAATCTTGTTCTTTTTTCTCCCAAAAAACCAAACCAAAAAGTTGCACACTTCTCTTTTCGTGCTCTCTTCTCTCTTTTGAGTCTTGAGCAATACCAATAATAACAAGCTTTACAAGAAAACAAGTGCATTTTACTGCAACAACACTAGATTGCATATTATATGC
This sequence comes from Entomobrya cf. arborea Gr-Col-00668, assembly GCA_034699025.1. Classification (NCBI taxonomy): domain Eukaryota; kingdom Metazoa; phylum Arthropoda; class Collembola; order Entomobryomorpha; family Entomobryidae; genus Entomobrya; species Entomobrya cf. arborea Gr-Col-00668. The sequence goes on along the minus strand of JAQIWN010000666.1, from coordinate 18,033 downwards.
ACTGGTTAAACTTGCTTACACCACTACATATCATCATATAATCATCATCATAAAAAAACTGAACTGGACTTCTAGTTATTTGACTTAGTTTTTTTACTATTCCAGTTTTCCAGGGGAAAAGGGGAAACTTGAGAATCAAAACTCAACAAAGTGGAACAATTGTAGTAAATATTACAAAATCAAATGAGAGTGAACTTGAAAAAGTAAAGTACATTTTTAAGATTGGGGCTATGTGAGAAAACGGCGAGAAAGCTAGAAAGCTAAACAAATCTTTTCTCATAAGTGGGTATAAATGCGTAAAGAATTTTCAGAGTTAAAAACAACTCCGGGTTCTACCAGTTCAGTGGGATATTTAAAGCAAGAGCATAATCTGCATCAGGACGGTATTGAGGACGTAAAGATCCTGGTGGTGAGTGAGTCCTCCCCAGGTGGTGACTCACAAACAATTGAAGACTTGGTCCGAAGAAGCATTGGCGCCGAAGAAGAAGGGGACCAGTCTATTGGTTTGTTAGGATTGGCAAGAAGCAGTAGTGGTAACATCATTGCAAGCCATCAGCCTTCAATTTACACAGGAGGTTTGTTGCGCATGTCGTCGGAACTGGGATCTGGCGCAGAAGCAGAAGGATCGGTGGCGATTTCAAGCGGAGGTGTTATAACGTTAGCATCCTCATTAGTAGGAGCACCTTCTTCAGCCGTTGTCGTTTCCACTGGTCATGTTGGTGGAGCGACGAACGTGATAAATCACCACAGTAGTAGCAATAACAATAGTTCGAATAGTGCAAGTCATTTGGGAATTACGTATGAGCATCCATTGACGGCTGCAACTACTGCCATGTTGAATATTAACGGAAATCCAGAAGATCCTTCGGGAAACTTCGGCATACTTTATGATTATTATGGAAAGCTACAGAATGGTGGGGGCATCGCAGATACGGGCTCGGGATTCATCAAGACAGAAAGAACTATCAATGCGGATATTTGGTCGTAAGTACAAAACATTTATTTTTAAAAAACTGATTTTTTTCTCAATTCACCCCGCTTACCGGGGAACCTAGCAAATAGCATGTATATAGGTATATCGCTTTAGGCTGAGTTCTTTTTTATCTAAAGATACCTCCCGCTGCTTAGTATTCTCTGCTTCACTGCAAAAAAAAAGATACCAACCAACCTATTCATTTATCTTTTCCCACTCCTTTGGCGTGACAAAGCATAAAAATCTGTGAGCGTCTCCGTCTCTCCCTATCTAATTTGCTATTAGTGTATATTGAATGGATGGGACAAAACCACGCATCAACCAACCGGGATCTTGTGACGTGGTTGGTTGACTGCCTAACTTGGCGTAACCGTCAAAACGCAAACTCAGAAGCTCCCCACATCTATCTCTCCCCTCTTCCCTCTCTGCTTGTTCACATCTTCAATGAATAGGAAATAAAAATAAGAGATGTATTGAGAGCTCAAATGGTTGTAGTGCAGCATCCAATATGAAATGAGCTATTGTTCATGTCATGTTCCTTCCGACGACTAGGAGGAGAGGGGGAACCAGGCCAGTATAGTTCTTTTAACTTATTTGTATATGCATCTCTCTCTCTCTCTCTCATTCATCATCAATCACACCTTCAACAACAAAAAAATAATAATTTTACTCTTTCCATTCATCTCGCATCTCTTAGAATCTTGTGAAGAAAGGGTGGGCCATTCTCAGCAGACACCCCAACACAAATTCTATTTCAATTTTGTGTGCAAACAGCCAACCCGGTTGTTTCGTTGTCGATGATATTATGACTATGGCTTACATAACACAACGTGGAAATTGAAAACGAAGTGATGATCAATGAGTGCATCTGTTTCCTCCTGTTTTTCTCTCTATCTCTCTCTTTGAGAATACCATGAGATAAAAAAAGCATGCAGCAGTTTTCCCCGTGTTCTCTTTAAACACATTTTTATCTTTTTAAATGCACACTAAACAGACGTAAAGTATGTATTCAATATACATTTTTATGTAATGCAACAAGTTTTTATAATTTTATTATTTTAAAAAATGAGAAAAACCGGATTATTTGAAAGGAAAGCAGCAGTAGAAAAGAAGGGAAAGGATGTGGGGCGGGTAGGTGCTTTATGATAAGTAGTGAAACACGCATAATCTTGTTATTTGTGTCTGTCTGACTGCTATGTGTAGTAATGTGGTGAAATGCATACAATGCAACACCATATCAAACTGAGATTATCATGCAATATATTATGAAACGGATAAAAAAGAAAAAGTAGGGGAGATATGATAAAATAATGCATTTTCACTCTACACAATATGTAATACACAATGTAGTAATACTTCTTCTTGAAAAACAAAATCTTGATTAAATTTTTGCGCTACTACTGACACAAATTCTTCTACAAAATAATAATATGCTTAAAAAGAGAATTTTTGCTGAGTAATTTTGCATAATTTTTTTTTGTTGTGGTAAATCCCCCTCGTTTTCTCTGTAAGCAAAAATTTTCCATGAATGACGAATAAGGCTTCTCCTTCTTCCTACAAACTTGTCCTGTTTGACCACCACCACAAGTCCGGCCAGGCCAGAAGCAGGCAGGAGCATCATCATCATCGTCCATCGCATTAGAAAAGACCAGTCTACTCCTCTTCTCCACAAACTTGACTTTTTTAAAACTCACCTGCTTGCTTTGCCCTTCTTCTTGAACTTGACTGCCTTGACGGGACAACCACTTGGCTTACCAACCTCCATCATCATCCTCATGCACTACTCATCTCATCCGATATTGTACATTCACCCAAAAAAAGATATTACCACATAAACCTGAAAATTATATACAAAAAATCTAGAAAAATGCTCTATTATAAAGAAATTCCACTGCATTGCATATTTTCACCAGGCAAAACTGTTACACAGCTACCACATCATTGTCATTTCTTCCCTCAACCAAAAATGATAATCTTTTCTATAAAAAAATTGGAACATGAGCATGACCACAAGATGATAATCATGATCATCATCACATCAGCGGTCTTTCCTAAAAAAAAAAGTAGATACCGCGGCAAAATAGGAACAACATGATATACAACATGTAGCAGTTATTATAAGATTAGAAGTCGTGCCTTGTAAAGTAAACTATGTACAAAGAACACATTTTTTTGTAGTTCGGACGGACGAAAACAGTAAAAAAGTATTTATTTTTCTTCCTGGGCCATGTCTCTTCATCATTGTTGCTGTCCATCCGACGATCATTCTTTTTTTTGCAGTGATATGTGCCCCCACATAATTTCCTTCCTTTTTTCTGCTGACTTCACTTATTTCTCTCCTGGGACAATACTAAATACGAAAATGAAACATATTTAGCAAAAACATGCATTTTTCGTGTTGTCTTCTTTTTTTTGTTGCATGATACGTGCATGTACAATGTCTGTCTAAAAAAGAGAAGAAATAGTAATCATGCATAAACGTGTGTGTTGTTGTGTTGTCTGCTTTGTTGTTGCTCAATTGCACACAAGAGACCTGGGCAGGGTCGTGGAGTTTGTGGCATGCCATGGCATGGCATGAAAATTTTTCTACATCAGCATCATTTTTCGTCTTGATGATGTATATGCTGCATTTTTTGTAGCTCTCTGGTCAACCAGAAAAACAGACAAGCCAACAAAAAGATTCTCTCTGGTCTCTCAGGTGAATTTGAATCTCCTCCGCTGCAGAAGACGATAAAGGTTTTAGGCATATAATACATTATTATGCGTGTGTGCATTTTGGTGGTGGTGGTGATGGTGGACGTGGCTTTTTTCCGTTAGGTCAGTGACCCTCTTTTGCAGTCTGAGAGCAGAAGTAGCAGCATTATTGCCATCACCAGCAGCCCAAAAGAAGCAGCAGATTTTTTGGCTACTCTTCTTCTTTCAAAAAGGAAGATATTAGATGACCAGCGAAAGACGAAGGAAAAACGGAGAGAGAGAGAGAGACATGCCATTATATAAAATGGATACACAGACACACAATCACAATCAACAATACATAAAAAGTGAACATGAGACCTTTTTTATTTTTTTGCTTCCTTCTCTCTCATCTTCTTGATCACCACCACCACACCACCATCTTCTTCATCTTTCTCAATCCCGTCTTATTTTTCACATGGTTTTATTTTGGAGGATAGCTGATAGTACGCAATAAAATGGTTTAGAGCTTTTGTGGTGTGGTGTAATATTGACAACGGATTTTTTATAATGCTCACATTACCCATCAAAGTCATCTTCATCTCACTCTCTGACTATTTTTTTCTTTACACGATATCCGTTTCTTTAGCTCGTATCATATTTTTTTTTTGCAAAAATATAACATAATAGCAACACACATGTAATATAATTTATAATCTCATACATCTGCCAAATTCATACATTGTTTACGTGACGTGTGTACATCGTACGTTTGTGTGTGTACAAGACATGCACTTTTTTCCACCTTTTTATTGTTTTGTGCATCTTCATTGTTATTATTGTTGTGTGTATGTGTGACGTGTTAAGTTATTTTTTTTGTGTGGGTAGCTTAAGCTGTCAATAATATCTCATATTTATAATATCCTCTCGCTCTTAACAGTCTCGTGGTATTTAGTATGAGAGCAGCAAACACTTTTCGTCTTCAGAACAAATCACAAAACCTTTTTTGGGGACAAAATATCATATTTCCCATGAGCATGCGAGAACGAACCCATCAATAAAAATGTTAAAGGGTTAAAAAGTTTCAATTGATACTTTTTTATGTAGTCTTTCAGATTCATGGCCTAGTCAGAGTGTGGGTGATGTGCAAGCATACTAAAAGCAGATATACGTGTGCATCATGCATGCCTGCACACATAAAAATGGTATCAGGATACAAGGGCATGGCTCAACTCGCAACAGATTCAATTCGAGTTTTAGTTCGCTTTTTTTCAAGATCCCTGTGGCGAGCAGCTTCCTTTTTTCCAAGGAAAGGCGGACATATTTATTTTCAATCCATGACCAAAGTCATTTGATTTGATTGTCAATTCTATTTTTACGAGGGGATATATTATATTTTTCTTCTTTTTTATCAACCCTGTGAACTGGGATGTGGCTTGGCTTGCATGCCTGGTCTTTTTCAAATCAAATGAATCTCTGGTTTTGTCAAGCTTACTCGAAATGCTCCCTCCCACCAGAAAAAAAGAGTAAAAGAACGAAAATCTCTCTCTCTTTCTTCTTCCTGAAATTTTATTTATTACATTTCAGCTTCACTTGCGATTAGCTTGAGATTGAGAAAAATAGCTTAAAACCTGCTACGCCCATTCATTCAATTCACGTTGATATTTTTTTGTCGTGTGTTAATAAATTCGAAAATTGCACTTGCGTTCAGTCAGGTGCTCATTCAATAAAATTCACAACTTTATTAACATTTTTTGTCATGGCTCATTGTACTGCGCGTTCCCAAAGAAGATTATCACAGTCACAAGTTGTAATCTTTTTGTCCTACAAAATCAATTTCAATTCACAACAAAACTCACCTCAATGTGCACATATGAATTTTCACAAGAAACGAATATATTGAACATTACTATTACAATTGTGACTTAGCCCTTTAGAATAAGTCACACTCATAACTCATTTTACAAAATAGAAAAAGAAAAATTACGACAGACACAAAAATCCTTCTTTTATTTCTTTTAACCTGGCCATCTCAAAGAGAGGAAAAAAAACTCTTTTTTTTTGCTTGATGTTCTTTTGAGCATATTATTCTTATTCTTATTATGATGATGTTGTCGTTGATGATGATGATGATGCGAGTTATTTAGAGGCCATTAGAGGATGCGCCATATCGAATGAAAACGATGATTTATTTCGCCAGCACACCACCACATTACATTACAACAAAGTGTACATTTAAGTAAATCTTATGCACTGTCTCTTTTTCCTGACTTGACTTAAAAATTTTGCTGTGAATATATGAAAGGTGTACATTCATTCTATCATTATTACTTTATTCACATTCACACACATGTTCTTGGAATGTTACCAGAAAATATATTATTCAATGGAATAGGAACAGACTATGAAAAAATGTAATAAATAAAAAATCTTTTTGGTCCATTTGCTTTTTCTGTTTACGTTTTTTGGCTGCCAGAGCATAACAGGTAAAAAAAAATATGACGATGGTCATCATCATTTCATTTTCGTCTTAAATGACAACGAACCACCTTATCTTCACCAGAAGCATCAGCCAAAGAATTTCTTGTTTTTTACTGTCTCAACCTCATCTCTACTCCTCCATGTCTATTTCCATTTCATCGTCCAACTATCCATGTAGAATTCCATGAAAAACAATACACACATGTTATAATGTTGTGCAAGGCTCTCTCTCTCTCTATCTCTCACTTTTGCTCCCTAATCTTCTTAAACTAACTACGCATGTAAAACTTTTTGAACAAGGTGGTATGATGGCCAGACTCAACTATTAGCACAAAAATTTTTGTGTACAACAAAGCTATCATAATCATATCGTCATCACGTCATCATCATCAAGAACAGCAACATGGCATGCCTGAAAACTGCCAGCTGAGCAATTTCCACAAATTTTTTCGTGGTGGTTGTAGTTTGGTTTGTGTGTTGTATTTTATATGTTTGACTTGAGAAAATGATTCATTTTTAGTGTTTTCCATGAAGAGTTTACTAAACTATTTCATTAAAAATTACCTGTTGTATATGTATGTATATTCCATATAATATGAGTATGAGGTACCTGAGCAATGCCTTAAGAATATAAAATAAATTTTTGTATAACGCATACAAAGTGAAATAGGTAGAGAAAAATAATATATTTTTCTGTCTGCAATATATCTTGGACCATTTATTACGATAAACTTGGCATGGCATGCATCATTCTCATCATCACAACATCACACACAGAGACTCCAACATGCAATCTAACAACATGTGTCTGTGATATTTAGAAAAAAGTAACGAACTTAAGTCAGAAGAAAACAAAGTGAAGAAGAGAAAAAACGGATTTAAACTTTTTTTTTAAAGATGAGAGAACTCTTCTTCTTCTGACTTTTTTGAGAGTGCGTTGTTTCCTTCTCTCAGTCAGTTTGAGAATTGAATGAGGACACAAATTTTTTAAACGTGTTACGTTACAACGCTTTATGCCCTCCACTTAAATGAAATATATTCCACCTTCTATTGTGTTTCCTTACTGTAGCACCTGTGATACATTACACTTTGCTGCTTTACTGACTTTACTAGACTTGCTTGCATGCAACTCACAAAACATTTTTTACGTAAGTAAACTCTTTTACAGTCCATGTCCATGTCCATCCAAAAATCCATGTGGCTTGGCTTGTTGACTTTTGAATAATAAATGCATGGTCAAAAAATGTAATGTGTTTGTGTTGAGTATAAAATGAAATGAACATTTTTGGCTTGGCCTGGCCTTTTCTTTTTGAGAAACTCAAGAAGACTCAAACCAAACGAAAGAGTAAGAAACATTATTTTTATTCACCATCCATTTTGCTCTTTATGTAGACAGTACGTTTTGCCGATGAATCTTCTAAAAGGAGTTGTGGAGATGACGGTGAAGAAGTGTTTTTTTCTTCTTTTCTTGTGTTATGTACTTCTTTTAAAAAGAGAATCGTTTGAAATATGGAGAAAAATTTGCATAATAATCGCATCCACAAGATTGTCTGGTGTGTATTCTTAATGTATTCTATTGAGAGATTGTCCGCATGTGTGGAACATACCAACTAGCCAGAGAAGATGAAGAGAAAAAAAACTGCAAAAAGAGTTTGACTTTTTTGCCTATTTAAGATCCACATCTTTTTACCTGCTGTATTGTGTATTATGCATGTAATGTAACATTATTAATAATGAGAAGGGCATATCCTCATCATTGTCATCTTCATCTTCTGAATTCAAAATCAGTTTTTCCTTCAATAACAATATAATATGCATACAGAATCGCTAAATAGTAGAAAAAAAGGAGAGATTACAAGTACGCGGGTGAATACATAATGATCATATCATATCATAATCATCATCAGCCTTATTGTTTTATATATTCCGTATGCTTATCTAAAATACGTTATTTTTCAACTTTTTTTTCGCAAAAATAAATGAATTTTCTAAGATAATGATGATGATATGCTGATATAATAATAATAATAATGAATTCTGCCAAAAATATGTATATTTTTTGCGTTTACGTAGAATCTTTAGAATTTTATGAATAATTTGTTGTATATTTAAATTGTACACTCATCAGATCAGTATATACCTACTTGTTAAATCAGTCAGAGAGAGAGAGATAAAGATGGGATATAATATTACCATTTTTATGACGGCAAATATGGAAGGAAATAGCAGTCTTTCGAGGTGGTAGGTAGGTATTATGTAGGCAGCATAGAAGTAGCGGTATTACTCATTCAATATATTATGGACCCTGTGTGCACACACTGAGTTTTATGACTTTACTTTGTTCTTTAGTTTCACCCAAAGGAAAAGGTTCCTTTTCCCTTAAAAATCCCCAAAAAAGTAAAATGTGGTGGTGATATGATTACATTTATTCATCGTGGACGATCGGTCACTAACCCTTTTTTCAACATTGTCATAATTTTTGAAGACATTCCTTCAAAAGATTGCATGCATCATGCGCACATGGAGAAAAAAAACTATTTCTGGCGGTTGGCGATGAACGATGATAGTAGAGTTACCGTTTATTTTTTCGTGACAAATTTCAATATGACTCATTCTCTCATGCGAGCACACCACGACGATGTTTGAACACACAAGATAAACAATGAACAATGGACATAAAATGTGTATGCCACAGAGTCACAAGGAAGTTAGCTAAATAGCTAGGCCAGTATACAATAAAAATGATTGTTCAGTTCACTTTTACCAACTGTTGCTGCTGGCCTTATCGTGCATTGTATTCTTTGGTGGTCTTGTACATTTTGGCCTTCTAGTACAATTATTTTAACTGTACAATTTTTACTGTCATATTTGGTACTCCAGAAAATGGAGACGATGACTGACCAAAAATAGTCACAAAATGATATTACTACAATATCATATTTTTATTGTTTGCTACAACATGTTTTTCTTGAGAGAGAGAAGAGAAATAATATTAAATTTTACTGTTAATGGTATCATGTAACAAAGAAGCTTTCAGATTTTCCATTGTGGTTGATGGTGGTGAGTGGTGACAATGACCATCTATCTCTCTTCTCACTCTAGCTTTGCATTTTTAGATAAATGAGATAAGTCTATGTAATAATTTAAATACTATGATATGCGCGTTCTTGTTATATATGTGCATTTGGAAGCTCCCACGACATTTTCGATGATGTGATGAGACCAAAAACACAGACCACACCATTTCCACCATCACCACACACGTAATCATCGATAATCATAAAACCAAAATTGTAAGGAAAGGATTAAATGGTTTTAAATTATTAACACAATCAGCCAAGCCATTTAAATGAAATATAGTTTGTTTTTATATAGTCATCATGTCTTGTTGAGAATTAATATTTATCAGAGGGTTGTCTGATGATAAGCCAAGTGTAGAAATAATATTAGTTTGGCTCATATTTCCTTTCTACGTGATTTTAATTTTTAACGAACTGAAAATGATTCTTTCTGTTTTCTGTATTTTGCTCTTGTAAATACTTTTGTTATTGAAGTTGACGGGATACACGCAGTGCAATACGCAAGTTCTAAATTACAAGTTATATTTTATCAATTCTCACCTGCTCACTCACGCGCTATTGTGTTGTCAGTAAAATAATACATGCATATCCGACCGAACTTGAATAGAATTTCTACCTAATATTTTATATTTTATAGCGATTACTCGATTACTAAACAAAAATCTTCAGAATTCTTCCAAAAACAGCAATAAAAATTCGAGAATGAAACATGATATTTTACACCATAAAGAAACAACTACAAAATATGGAAAAAAACATTAAGCACGTTTGTAAATCAAATCATGAATCATTTTCTTAAGCAAGATGAAAAGTGAGTGAGATATCCCGCCTGGGACATTAGCAATAATTTTTCCACGATAATAATTTTTGTTTGTTGGCCCTGAAGAATATAAAATAATGCAATTGTAGATTGCAGTTTTTGAAGTTTATTTATGATTGTGGCATTATATTGAAAAAATGAGTTATTATTGGCAAAGATATACTTTAGTGTTCATGTCCATGTCTACATGTCTCTTTGTCGTCATATTCCACTCATCATATCACACATGCCCATGTGAAATATGACAAAGCAATAAAAGCTTCAACACCACCAACATGTAAGCCAAGCCAGAAGAGCACATTACTTTTTTTTGAGAAGCTTTGCACTTAGAGATTAATGTAATAATTTTTGCGATATGAAAAATGCACTACGATTTAAGAAAATGCGTAGGGCTTTTAAGATGACAATACATTTATTTGACGACGACGACGGTGAGGACGAGGACCAACATCGACGAAAAAATATTATACAAAAAGATTTTATATTTTATATACATGCATATATTTTAATTGGAAAGTATTTATTTACATACATTGAAAAAAATATGCATGAATATAAAAAAACTGGTGATAAATGATAATAGCAGTAATGTTCATGTCAAAGTCAAAGTGGCAAACACGGTCGTAGTCAAAAAAGAGTACTAAAGTTGATGTCGTCTTTCGTCTCAATAGAGCAGATAATTTTTCTTTTAAGAGATGCGAAGATGATGGTCTTTTATAGAAAAAGCTTTATAGCAAAAAAGCAAACCTAGCAAATTTTACATGGCTTATGTGAGAATGACCAAGATGAAGAGAAGAAGAGAACGACTAAAAATTCTAAAATGGAGAGAAGGACACGATCTGCATGACAATAGGATATTGGTGATATGTGTGAGTGTGATGTGATGTGTGGTGCAAAAAAAATATAAGTATCATGTGACAATGATGATGATGACGACGACGACGATGCGACAACATTTGTACAACAAGCAGCATAAAGGGATGAAAATGTCTACGTATTCCTTATTGGTTGCTTTTTGGAAAATGATTGAAGGAGAAGTAGCTCATGTCTCATGTACATAGTGGGCCGAACTAATGATGTCCATAAAGAAAGGCAAAAAAATACAGAGATATTAGTGTACACATAACAAACAAACCAAGTAGTAAGTTTAGGAGTGTAAACTCTATAGATATGCGGGGCTTAAATCCTTGCACAGCTTTATCATCTTGAAAGATGCTTTTGAAAGAGTGATTTTTTTGTCGCTGTTCAGCAGTCTTTGTATTCATCGCCTTCGTTCGTCATTATTTATTTGGCTCTATAAAGGCGAGAAGAAGAGGATGTCGCCCTGCTTCAAGAGATATATTTTTTGTTAGTGTCATTATTTCGTACTATATTATCCTATTGTAGAAGTATGTAAGTGTAGGATAGTTTATGTGAGTGACAATATTGCCTGTTTTTTTGTTCGATATTGTCACATTTTTTTTCTATATAGCCATGCTTTCGTTTCTGATTACCTATGCTAAACAGTGAAACTCATGTCATGTCATGTCAGTATACAGAAAAAATGTCCTCCTCCTTCTTCTACATTCAGAAAACCAATCACAATCCAAAGAAAACATGACTTTTTTAGTTTAAATAAATTGTTTCCTACAAATCTGTACACAAGGCCAACATGGATAAAATATTTGCATTTTTTAAGGATATTACCTGTTGATATCGCGGGTAAAGTAGGCTATAGACATGCATGATTAGTGATTATGATTAGCAAAAGCTCATAAGCTTGCTCAGCTCAGCGATAAGTCCGATTTTTAAGTCAGCCCCCACATAATTATACTTTTGTACTTAAGTAAACATTATACTTGTTAATATTTTTCATGCATAATTTTATTTATTCTAATTTTCTTCTTATGTATTGGTTTAAAAAAAGACGCCTGCTTACAAATTCACTACTACACGTTGGTATTTTCTTTCTTTCTTTAAATCCCACGCAGTAAATTGGCCCTATTGTTTGTCCTACCATTGTGTTTACTCACTCCCCACAAACATAATCATCATATAATCATGAGCAGTTGTAGTAAAAGCAGTAATCAACAGACACAACAAGCCAAACTTACAAACTACCGCATATAGCGCCAAACAAAAGCATGACAAACAATCTTACATCAACAAGTTCCATAAATTACACGTTTTATTATAATAAAACTGAATGAATGATGAGGATGAGCTTGTTCATCTCATCTTCACCTACCATCACTTACTTTACTTTTAAATGAAAAAGTCAACAAGATGTTAATATACAAATACTCACCTCCTTCTTCCCCACACACAAAAAAACGCGAGAGAGGAGACTACAGAGATCAAACTTGTTAATTTTTGCTCAATACCCTTTCACCACCATCACTACGAGTGGCTCTGATGCTGCTCCTGAAGCTTCTGCTGATTGTGATTATAATTTTTTGTGATTAGCTATGCAAAAACGTACACAAAATACAAAAATCATCATCTTCATAATAATAATCATATAATCACGGCGAGGAAAGGAAGGAGGACAAGTCATTTTACTGCTCTCTGTTCATCTTCGCTTAAAAATAAGCAAAAGCAATTGCTTATCTGTTATGTTGCTGCCGATGATGCGATGCACAAAAGTCAGACCTTCATAATTTTTTTATGCATAACAATAATGCAAGCAATTGGTCAAACTGATTTAAAGGCTTGGTTCTCTTGGTCTTCTGTTATGCATTTTTTTTCCTTTCATTCTATTCATTTTTCTTTTTGGTTAGTTAGGCTTGCCTGGCCACCATCACCATTAAGTAAGCTACTATTACTACAAAACAGCATTGCTGAAAAGAAACAAAGATTTTTTCTAATTTTCATAATGAGATTTTTTCGGGATTTATCTCTCCTTTTTATTCTCCGTCTCAAGTCCCAAAAGAAAAAAGAGGAACAGGTGGGCTAGCAAATGAAATGCAACACAATCAGTAAAATAAGAATGAAAATAATACATGGCATGATTAGCTTTCCGTCTGTTTCTATATATTATATTCCCCTTTTTATCTCCTCTTCTTCGTCTTCTCGGTTGACTTTGACCAAAAAAAAAAGTTTACAAACTTAAACTGAATATTTCTAAGGAGCAGAGAGTGCACATGACGAGCATAAAGAAATAAGCTCAGAAAAGAACAGAAACAGCAGATGAGACTGAGACGACAACGATATGATGATGATGATGAGAATGGTGCTATATATTTTCAACGAAAAAATAAGAAGGAGATTCCCAACTCTGATAAAAACGCTGTTACTGATGCTGCTGCTGTTGTACAAAATAATAATGGCTTTTTTGGTTGGTACCAAAGGAAAGAATAGAAGTCAAAACGAAAGAGAGAGAAAAAAAGTTGAAAGACGATGTGCGCTGCACAAAGGTCGCTCATTCCTGAGAGTAATGTGCAGAGAGCAGTGAGCTTGAGTGAGTAATGCTGGTGTATTTAAAAAAGAAAATTTTGTGATAGGAGGACGATATGTGATTCACTTACTTAACTAAACTCACAGAAAAGTCAAGAGAAGAGAATAAAGTATGATGAGAAGAAGGGAATAAAAAACGATGGTCCGGTGTTGGTAGTGTACATCCTTTATGTCAAGTCAAGTCATATCTGTTCTTATAATAATGGTCAATGAGAAAGGAGAAGAGAGAGAGAAAAAAAACGGAGGCATGTGAGTGGAATACGTAATAAATAACTAACGAGCAAAAAGGAAGAAAAAAAGATATATTATGCTATGCATCATGTGTACATGTTTTTCTTGGGAGTGAGTAAACTGAAGAGAGAGAAAGAAAATGCAATGCATTTATGTATTATGTTTGTATGGCAAGAAAGATAGATAATGATGATGAGGATGACGAAGATCATGATGATGATCATCATCGTGCCATGCCACTGCAACTACAAACTGTCCGGCTTTTTGGTTATTATTGTTGGTGGAAAAAGTATTAAAAAAATGAAATATATATTAGGCATGTTTTCTGTGTACATATTTTTAAAAATGAGAAAAAATTGAGGACGTGATCTTAAAAGGAAGAGAGAGAAAAAAATGGTCACTGAAAAAGAAGAGGTCGGGTCGGAGAAAAAATGTTGAAGAGAATGCTAAATGGCTTGATGGCTTTGGTAGTAATTTTAAGTGGTAGAGCAACATGCAATATATATTCTTATCTTATTTTATTGTGAAAAAAATGTTCAAATGTTCAAAAGATTGGGGATGATAAATTAAGATGGTGGTGGTGCTCTGCTTTGCTTTCACAGTTTAATTGCTCAGTCGTAAAATGTACAATTTTAAACTTGGAATGTTCATCTTATATAATTTGACGTTTAAATTGTTTGATTGCAGACCTGTACCGGTAACCGCGATAGGAAACACCGTTCACAGCAAAGTATCTAATGGGGAAATGTTCGTCACCAGCGACAGCCTAGGTAAGGGCGGCAGTTATGTCGCTGACACAGAAATACCGTTGCACGCAACGTCGGTGATTGTGAGACGTGGTGGTGACCCAGGAGGGGACGGGGGCAAGGAGTCACCAGCGCTAATCAGCCACAGTACTCTTAAACTCATCACAAGCTCCAGCAGTGAGCACCATCATCACTCCGTGACTCCAGCGGATATAGTACCACCCCTTCCCCGGGATCTAGTCAGTGTGAAGCAAGAAGTTATCAGAAATGGTGGAAGTCCTCATCATCACCATCAAAACGGCACCACAGTAATAACCTCCGACGGTAACACTGATCCTCACAATCCTCATCATCATCAGTTTTACTCCAGCAGTCCCCAATTGTTTGCCTCTCTGAGTAACAATAATGGAACGAACAATGGACAAGTTGTTGTGACAAATGGTGCAAACGGCAATGTGAATGGTTATGAACAGTACATTCCTACGGTGGTTGTGGTCTCTGCCCCTTCCCCCTCTTCACACCATCACCACTCCACATCCACCACAAGTAAATATACATTGCATTGCATGATAATTGCTTTCCTATTTAATATTTCCCCTGTTTTATTTATGCTTATCGCAACCCCATCGTTTTTGCTTTTTGCGTTTATCCACAGGTACCCCAGGAATTTACACGGTGACCTCCCCCACAAGTGACTACTACTACGGAGATGGCAATTATGTGGGGACCACGTCGAGGGTTCTCAGTCCTTATGATGCACCACCATCCACATTTAGCAGTTTGGATCGGTACAGAACAGCCAGTGTGGCACCCACCTACAAACCCGTTGCTCCCGTCACTGTTGATCTCCCTTCACCCGATTCAGGCATTGAAGCTGGCTCCATCACACCCAGAGATCATGCCAATATCCAGCCGGTAAATAAATAAAATCCTTTACATACTTTCATGCATTTTTAATCTTTAAGAAATTCGGCTGTATTTTTTTCTACAAATTAATATTCAGAGTGCATCAGGCTGCATTGTTAAAGTGGATTGTTATGTATACCCATCTCATAAAATATATAGTGTGTGCACAAAATACAAGTGTCGCAGAAAGAGCCAAGAAATATGACATGTTTTTCTTGTGATAAATTTATTTTTGTACTTGAATACCTGCACCCTTTACTTTACTACTACTATACAAACATACACGAACAAAAAAGCAACCACCATCACCACACATCACTATCATAAATCAGACGACAAAAATATATATTTTATGTTTATACTAGTTGCCTGAATGTAAGACTTTGCATTAACAACGTTGTAAAAATCTAACTTGTAGTTTTTTTTTCTGAAACGGTACATCACATCCAAAAAAAAACTAACCGCACAATATATACACTACTATAGCGTCATCATCCTCCTAATCATCATTACAATACACACAACGAACCTTATAAACCATAAGTTTAGAAAAAAGCCGCAGCATGATTTGCGTTTGCAACTTTATTTTTTGATTAAGCACGTTGTTATCTTCTTATAAATATTCATGATTTGGTTTACTCAGAGATGCAGAGAGAGAGAGAGAGAGAGAGAGAGAGAGAGAGAGAGACGAGATGCCTGATAGGGTCGTCGTCGTGTGGTCTCTCTCTGCAAAATCTTAATTCATTCATACGCTGAGTTCCTCTTAGCGCAAAACAACAATTCATGTGACATAAAACAATTATTGAGATAGCAGCTTTTTTCTCTCTGTGTGCACAGCCAGATGTGCTTTATGTGTCATCGGCTTAGTCCTCAAGTCAAGTGTAATGTAGTAATGTCTGTTGGTGGTGTGCGCAAAGAAGGAGGGAGAATTTTTGAAGGAGGAGGCTACGAAGGAGGCACTGCCAACTCTTCTCCACAGCGCAGCCAATTTTATTTTTATTAATTTTTATTGAGCAGAGAGCAGCAATTAAGCCCTGCCGAGAAATCATAAAAAAAATACAAGAACTATTCCCTTCTAGCTTATTATTATACATGGTGGATGGTGTGCGTTGGGCTGCTGATAATATTAAAATTAAAATAATATATAGTTGTTGGTGGTACGACACTAAAAGGGAATAAATTGATTCATGTCATTAAGTTTTGATTACTTGTCAACTTTCTTTCATTCATTCTACCCCAATAATTTTTATATTCAAAAATAAAATCAAGCTGCCTCACACACACACAGGCCAGGCCGAACCACACACACCTGATAAAGATGGCTTGCTTACACAATAATTTATTTATAAAGTGTATTAAGTCATAATAATCATTAAAGTCAATGCATACTTAATCAGCACGAGCTGAGGGCTGAAAAAAAAACTCTCTTGAAAATATAACATGCAGCTCATAGCCCAACTCATCTAGCACAAATAAAATATACACACTAGAGAGAAACATGTCATATCTTAATGGAATTTTGTGACATGTCTGTTAGTTAAGTTTGATCTGGTACTACAACTTACTGTAGAGTGCACATCATAAAAATTGCACCACCATCATCATCACACGCGCATATGAATTTGATACTTTAATTATAAATGAGTAATGTAGTCATTTCATTTTTTTTTCTCTTTTTTACAATATCGCATGTGTTAATGTTATTAAAGTTTTGTATACTATGTATGTGATGTGATCACTCGTTGCATGCATGATGATGATCATTCATAATAATGATAAGTATTATATACTTCATTCATTCTCATTTCATTATAGCATATATGTATATTTCTATTCATTAAATTGTGCTTTGCAAAATCCTCAAAAGACATTCAGCTCAGCGCTAATTTGCATATAATTTAAGTGTAGTAGTTAGTCTACATTGTTGTAAGATTGTTTAGCTCATTTTTAACAATGCAGACAATGAGTTAAAGGCACATATTTTTCTGTGTATACTTTTTAGTAGAGGACATAGACACAAGCCAAAAAAGAGATGTGATTTGATTTGATTTGCGTGCGGTTTGTTGTGTTTTTTAGTGTGCTGTGTTTATGTATACCTATTTATGTAGCCTGCAGCGAACACCACATCATATCATATCATGTCTTCATGTCTTGATGATAATAATCGTCATCTCTCTCTCAGTCTAAGAGACTAACAAAATGATCGTTTGTCTATATCGTACAGTAATAGGTTTTACATGTCGATCTAAATTTTTTACTACTTAATTGTTAAAAAAGAAATTGGTTCAATCGCTTTCGATATGCGTGTATGCAACATATTGTCAGATCAGAGCGGTCAACGTTCAGTTCAGTTCAGCAGATTAAAAATTGATTTTGACTGTCTGCTTAATAAGCTTACTGACTATAGAGTCAAAACACAAGAGACCCTTAAATTTTCTGACTGATATATTATACTAAATGAGCGATTAACGAGAGAAAAAAATGAGCTTGATGATGATGACGACGATGATGAACTCAACAATGTAGGCCAATTCAGACAATTGAATGCTAATCACACACCTAAATAATAACCAAACAAACAAAATGCATTGCATTGGTAATAGTTTGGTTTCTGTGATGTGTGGTGTGTGCTACTTTTTTGCTAGACCAAAAAAAATGGGCTAAAGCCAAATCAAAATGACAAAGCTA
>JAQIWN010000665.1:0-28736 GCA_034699025.1 Entomobrya cf. arborea Gr-Col-00668 | reverse complement strand
AAAAACTCCATTTAAAATACATTACAGTTGGAATGACCAGTTACCGTTGTGACGCCATTTCATCTCATGCTTAATTTCATTTTGCACAAATTATGCAATACGATAAGATAACGCAACCTCATTACATAAATCAACCTCAGGAAGGAAAAGTGCTTGTGACACCTACAGTAGTGAGAATGAATGTATGTATGTATGTTTGTGCATTTGATTATTCTCTTATTTAACGTATCTTACATTCTAAATGCACTTGGTATTACATTACATGACGCTATGTGTCCATGAATGGTTTTGTTATTGTAAAAAACAGTTTTTTATTTCTTTCGCAAGGCCTTGAAAGTGAAATATGTGACTTCTTTACATATGTCACACTTACTGAATAAAAGAACAATAAAATGTAATTCTGACAAATTGCCTATACCACAGAAAATAATATGTCCACTATAAATAATAAAAATACTTCCCATACAAACAATAAGCCCATGTAAAATGGTTCAGTTGGGCCACTGAAAATGAATGCAAATGCTGGTTTTTTAGTATTATTCTTGTGCACATTTCTTCTTTACTGAATGTGACACGCGGCTGCTGACTTAACAAAGTGCCACAAACAAACAATAGAAGTTCAGCTTCCTCTTGTATGCCAACAACGGAACTCCAACACCACTCTATGTGCCTCTTTAGCCTACGAACCTAAATGTAGAGCGAAAGTATTGGCTTCCACTTTTTCACGTTAATACTTTTGGTTCCAGTTCCTTGGCTGATTTGTTTAGTTCAAACAAAAAGATTGTCGTCCTTCATAGAAGAATAACTATTATAATAAAGTTGACCATTTGAGTGAAATAATGGCAATCATTTATTTTCCCCTTGTATTCTATTCATTCCATTCCTTCCTATCATTAAGGAATCTCTTGCTGTTACATATTTCCATTGATCAAATCACAGCCTGCCAATAATACCGGTACTAAGGCAAATGGGCGTGACAATTCCATTGACTTACATATTTACAGCAAGCAGAAGCATGGAAATGGTGTGCATCTCAGCCTCTACACAATCCCCTGTTTTTAAAAGAATAAAAATGAAGGACAAGAAAAACTGGTTGTAAGAATAAAAGTTGAGTTTACACTTTATTCCTTCTCCTGGGCATACAAATAAAACTCTCGATTTCATCACCTTCGGTTCGGATCACTTGCCTGACTCTGACTCATTTGCGTTTCATCTTCATATTCCCCTCTCTCTGTCTAAACCTATATTTTACCTTCAACTTTCTTCTTCCACAACTTTCAAAAAGTGTCATGTGTATACATACATAGTGACAAAATTGGCATTTCCCTGCCACTGCCAGCAAACTCCAAAGCAATGCAAGGGAAGGGCAATTCTCATGAATGAAAAAGAATTGCCAACTTTATCCCACTTTCAAATTATGTTACCCTCTCCTTTATACTAGAAAAGGTGCTTGTAACATACATTAACAAACATCCTGATTTTCCGGGTTTCACTTTCTCTTCGTACCTTCATAAAATATACCCCTGTCACTAGAAGACCTATTTACAAGCAATTTTATGATGGACTTTAGGATTAGGACTGCGATGATTTTTTCTACATGTCAATCTCATTTCAGATCAACCAAACTGCATGAAGCGCTACTTGAATGCTTACATCATATCTAATAATGCATATCAGCAGTTTTGAAGTAGTACAAGCTTGAGAGCAAGAGTCTCGTGGAACTCTACCTCGGTGATTGGGCAACACCATGCGACAAGCGTACCCAGTATCCTTCCCCAATTTAGAATGTAGGGTGACTTAATTTCATTCCAACAATAAACGAGCCAGCCTCACATAAAAATATTACCATACTCCTAAATACAATTTTTTGAGTAATTTTGTAGCGATCGACTACAGAGCATAATAAAAAAGCACTTTTAAAAACGAGGCAACCTATAAATATGCATACCTAATTTTTCACACAACGTTTTTAGCAAAAATAGAATCAATACTTTGAACTATTTTTGTGCCTGATACATTGTAGCAAAAATTTGTTTGGTCTGTTGAAAGCCATGTCGCAAAAAAGTGAGTACTGTGCAGTACTATGTACACCTGCTGAAAACTCGATATAGTAATGGAAAAAAATCGTGCATGCGAGAATTGATGAAACACGGAAAATTATAGTGTTTTTCGAGTATATTGCTTCCTCTCATAAATCATGTCCTTCCATTTCCCCTGTACTCAGATCAAACAAAAAAACGTAAAGGAAAAAAGACTAGCATAAAACACGACTGTTGTACACACCAACCGTGATAGTGATAATACTAATAATTTCGTCGAACAAAATACAACAACGCCTAATGTGATGTGATCACTTTTTGTGGCAGAGTGAAAAAATCCAATTTTGGTAACTTTGATTTAATGCTCTACAAATACATTATAGATCATATGTATTCAATACAAATTGTATTGCTAAAAAACCCGACTTCATAAATAGGATTTCATAGCCACAGTGTTGAAGTTCATAGTTGAATTTACAGGATGCTTTTGTTGAAAGAATAATATAAAAATGCCAAATAAAAGCCGACAGAAAATATTGCATGCGAGTACGAACCATTATTGGAAAATTCAGTGCCTACTTCTTCACTTGAAATCAAACCGGTCTGGAGAGTCATGTAATGAAACATTTATATGCACTTTTACTTAGCCAACACCTAGATGAATAGAAATGCAATTTTCCTACTTTTTTTCAAAATATGTAACCTTGTGCCACATTTCAGAGCTTGATTGCAAATGCAGTATTGAGTAGCACTTGCTTAATTAAGTAATCGGAAAGTGTAAAAAAAAAGTTCAAATATGACTTACCCTCGATCATATAATGGACAATAAGGCAACGTCAAGCTTCTGAGGAAAGTCCATACGTCGGTGAAACTCCAATCCAGCATCGGTGAAACACGCATTATCTGTGGCCAACTGGTATCAGTCATCTAGATAATAGAAATAGAATAAAAAATACGGACATTTGTTACTTTTCGTGTATTCTTTTGATGAGAAAGGTCATAGTCATAGTCATAATATCTACCATGAGCCATGTCCAGCTAGGGAATTGAAAAGGTAATGGTTATTTTCGCAATATTTTCATAACAGGTTTTCTTTTTATTCACGCATGTAGACAAATATCTTGCATGAATCATCACTTATTTCACTTATATGCCTGAAAGTTAATGGATGTACACATTTCTTACTCTAACAAACATTTTCTCCGTTCTTCTTGAACTGTCTATTCTTGATCTAAATGGATTTATGACTATGACTAGAAACGTTTAAAGCATTTACAAATACATATGTGCATGAGCATGATAGAACAGTATAAAAAGAGTATAATTTACTGTTTATTAACCTGCACCTGTGTTCAGTAACAATCGAATTACAAAAGGATCCACCCAAAAGATTTTGCATATGAAGTATAATATAAGAAATGCTTTCATGAACTGCGTTTATGCTCGCATATCTGAAATAAACAGAGAAAGTGCCAATGCCAATGCGTCATACTTTCACTTCACACACATACTCATTTGTCCTTTTTCGTTCGTTTTGATTCTAAAATGAGTCAAGTACCATCTCCTACAGCTACCAATACTTGTCTCTCTCTATAATTTTGTAACAAGCCTCTAAGCCTAACAAGAACAAAAACACTCAGCTTTCCCTGATTAGTGACTCGAATATAAAAAAGCTAATGCCGCTGGAAGCAAAGTCGATACATTTTCAAAGTCATAGTTTATGATAAAATAAGCTTCAAACTAAAAATACGCATTTTAAATATAGAGTAGATAAACTACATTTCTACACCTGCATCAAGTGTTTTTATATATGTGATTGTTGAATGTGTAAATCTACCAGGTAGTACCTTAAAATATTCCAGTGAGCTTCCACTAGGATCTGAGCGACGTGTCCCCATTAATACTCCTTTCAATCCTGGATGTTCTTCCAAAGCTATTCGGAGGCCATCTTTTATACTGCCAGTGTACGACCAAGTTTTCAGCTTATATCTGTATAAAAAAAATTTGCATGCATTATCTACTTAAGATTTCATCCGATCAGTCATGTATTGGCTTAGTAAGCCGAAGAAATTCTAAGAAATTCGTCTTGATCAAGGGGGAAAAGATAAAAATAACGGTTAATACAAAGAGTTTGTACAGATATATAAGTTTGTACCTTTCCGTTGTCTCTTTGATAAAGAGTTCCATTTCAGGAAAGGGATTTTCACCCTTGATGTACAAGCTTTGGAGGGACACATTTTCCTCTGGATATTTTTTTTGGATCACAGCGTGAACCAAATGTAGTAACGCTGTACAGTCTTTACCTCCATTGAAGCAAATGCAAAGACTTCCAATCCCATATTTCTCTATTGCATCTTCTATTATCTGAAAAGAGAAAAATATCGTATCAGTACATACAAATACAAAGTGTTACAATTACTTGCAAATAAAACGTTTTCGTTCGGAGGGTACAATACAATCCAAACGCCAAAACAAATGAAAGAAAGAATAGAAATTCAATTCAATAAAACGGTGCGATAAATTGCGTTGCAAGATCAGTTTACCTTTATAGCACTTCCGACAACTTTATGCAAGTCATGTTTGGCATCCTTCGAGATGGCATACACTTTCTTGGCCGCGGTGGACACTGAATCTTGGTCATAATTCTCAACGACCGAGTTTTCTGGCATGAGTTCTATCAAGTAGTTCTTGGCATCTTGCACATACTCCATTGACAAAGATTCCATTGTTAGTCTAGTAGAAAAGTACAAATTGTCAACGACAGGATAAGAACCAAATGTAACATGATTCTTGAATTTGTTCACAGCCTTGTTAATTTCAGGAGTGATTGACATTTCATCTTTAGCGACATAGACTTCTCGGTGATGGAACTTTGTGGGTGTACAAGTACCCTGGTCAGAATTGTTAGATGTATCTTTACGAAATATAGCTTCCATGCGGGGAAACATTTTTTCAAGAAATTTGGGGATTCCAGGAAACACATATACATTTCTTACTACTACAATCGGGAAACTAGACAAAGGAGGAAGGTTCGGCGAGTCAAATAGAAGCGTTGCACTTTTTGGAAGCTCAGCCATTTTTCTCAAAACTTCTTCTGCGTAACCCCTTTTTGACAGCCATTTATCTACCATAAAGGCCATTTCTTCGTGGACGGTGACAGACTCGTTAAATGCTTTTGCTACGCCTACATATGTCATATCATCGTGAGTGGGACCGATTCCCCCAGTGGTTAAAACGTAGTCGAAAGTGTTTGAGAATTTTTTCACTTCTTTAGCTATTTCTTCTACTTCATCGCTGATAACGGAAATTCTGGACACCTTGACCCCGTACGTGTACAGCTTTTTGCACATGAAATGAGAGTTTGTGTCCACAACCTGGCCTTTCAATATTTCATCGCCTATGATGATAATTCCGGCGGTTTTAATGTTGTGTGATGTGGATGTGGTGTGATGGCTAAAGGAACAACATCCCATTGTATCTGTTGACATTATCCGATTACAGAATGGGAATTGACTGGAATGGACTACGTGCCTTTTCTATAAATATGCAAAGAGACAGTAGCAAAATACATGTGACATGTATAAGGACATGAGATATTACAAATTCTCTGAGATAGTGATAATGATAGTTTTTAAACGTTTAAATTTAATCTTCAAAGTCAACTCTTGTAAATAAGTATCATTAAATGAACACAAGCATTCCATTTTGCAATAAACTTGTTACATATTAAGCTAAAATATAGTTTTACTTATATTCTAGCATATTGAACTGCAGGAAATATTTTGTTCCATATACACGCAGTTTAATTATCGTTTTTTGTACACCAAAACAACACCATTATAAGTAAACAATATTGCTGACATTCATAACAATAACAAGATGAAGCCGTACAGTGCAGCTCGTTCGAAAGACATTTAATTGCGGAAATTCTGATCATCATGAATCATCCAATCCCTTACAAACAATTAATGAGATATAAATAATTCATACTTCCACACTTATTCATTATTACTTTCATCTTTTTCATCGACCTCACAAAATTTGCGTTTGACTGCCTTATTTTTATCACCTAAAAGTACTTCAGCAGGCAAGATAAATGAGACCCTTAGCATTTCCTTATTTGGTGCTACATTCCTGACAAATACAACTTGTACAATATTTTTCTCAGCTAAATCATAACTCAAACAGTCTTTTACAAGTTTTACAGCTTTTTCCTTAAAACCCTCTACATCTTTTATAAAACAGTAAACGTGTACCATAAATGTCTGCTTTTCAACAAGACTTTTATCTTTAACTTTGGACAAAATCCCCCAAAATGCGTCTAGAAATTCCACTGCAATTGCTGGAAGATTCATAACGAAATGAATTCGCTTTGGACTTAAACTCAATGTTGTTCCCCAATCTTCCTTGGAAATCCTCTCTTCAATGTCCAAAGGTGCCGCTTCTTTGATGAAATCTCTTCCATCAAGATTAAAACACTTGACAATACTGCCAACTTTGTTTTTGTTAACATTATGTTGTAGCCACTTGAAAGATTCTGGATTTAAATCATTAGCAATCACATTTACTTTCCTTTTCGCTGCAGGTACAGTGAAAGGTCCAACACCTGCAAATACATCATACAGAACTTCCCCAGGTTCCAAAACTTTCACCATCCTGTCATGCTCAGAGCTTAGTCTTGGATTCCAATACACCGTTGCAAAGTCAAACTCAAATTCGCACCGATTTTCCTTCACCGTCACAATTGTCTTGGGATCACCAGCTAGCACCTCCATTTGAAAATTCCTGTATGTGCTTTCTATAGTGTTGATTTTATTGACAACCGTCTTGGCGTTGGAAACTTTATCGAGAAACACCTGCCCAATTAACTTTTTGTACGGGAGTACATGGTCTCTCAGGTTGACATGGACGATGTGGCCAATTTGGGAAAATCCTGAAACTTTGTCCTCTTCGTCTGGAAGCACAGATTCCATAATCTGGACCAACGTCCAGTTTTCATACGTTAATTTTACAGTTTCATACCCAATAGATGACACGATGGATGGCTCAGGTTGAATGTTCTGTTGCACGAATTGTGTAAAATCGCCTTTCACTAATTCAGGATTAATAAAAATCTTCTTCACTTTCCGACTAGGAGTGTTTTCTTCATTTGATTTAGATTTCTGATCGTCTCCATTGCCATCTTCTCCAGACACTGGCTTCTTCCCTTGGATTTTCAGCAAAAACTTTTTAAAATTCTGTAATGTCTGAGGGGTGATACTATCTTCAAAAACATAAACTGTGGGGATTTTGAAGTCTCTGTCGAAAGCTCCTCTGTCCAGCTCCATCATTCCTTTTCGACTTGGAGGTGAAATGATTCCCATTCTTCTTCCTTTACTTGGGCACGGGGACTTGGACACTGGGGACTTTGGTGTCATCAGGTCACTTGCTACTGAGGTCATGATGATGCCGTCTTCAATTATTTCAGAGCTGAGGTGATGATGATCATGAATTACAATCTATCATTAGAAAAGCCGTGAGTTATCATAATTGACATCTGTACACACGCTTAAAACTACAGAAAATTATTCAGAAATTTCCAGTACACATTTAAAAGTAAAATGGAATGCTTGGTGTTCATTTAATTTATAAAGTATTTATCATTGATAGAAAATGTAAACAGAAAAAAACCAGCTTTAAAGTTAATATTTTACCTCCGCTTGATTGTGATTAAACCGCCTTTGTTGATGCTTCTGATAACAAAACTTTGACCCAATTACGGGACAGAAAACTGACAATATGTCAAATCTTTTAACTATATTTCTGTTACAGATGGTGGCAGCCAAAGATAGTAAAACTACAGGCCTTCCAATTCCTCTAGCCGGAAAATTTAGCAATGCCATATAAAATTATTTCCCGTGGATCCTAATAATATTATGACACCGTGTTATATTGTGATTTGTTAACTACAATATAGAATACCGGCTACTGAATGAAATTTGATTTTCAAGTTGTGTTACGTAACGTAAAATCGTAACACGCTTGCAATCCCAAACTTAAGTTGCATGTACACATTGCATTGCAATAATCAGATGTTTGCCATCGTGAAAACATGTGCATGTGAGATCACACAGTCGTTTCCAAGCATGCATCCCATCCACACCACCTCAACTCTATGTTATGTACTTGTTCATATTCCAACATTCCAACTCCCAAGTTCGCCTTGCGAAGCGACATGAAAAATCTATTGTTTTCCTATGGCTTAGCTTTTATATCAATGAGCTTGCTCAATATTACTTTTTTCATTGTTTAATTTTTTTCTTAATATGCATTGTTCAAAAATATTTCAAAATAAAAAATTAAAATCAAACTTATGACGCACTAATCCGTGGTCCATTTATATTTTACGGTTTATAATTTGTCATATTCTCGTACATCGTACGCTTACCTGATTGTCTCAATTTTGTTAACGATTCGTTCGTTTTCTATTGATATGATTGCTGTACGTGGGTGGAAACTGGAATTAATCAGTATGTTTTAAAATCAATGAATATTTTGTGTATCCGAATTAATGCCAACTGAGTTTACTCACTTTATTGAATAAAGAATGAAGTAACTTTGTTTGCAGTTTTTAAATGGCACCTACTCAGTTCAAAAAGCAAAAACAATAGTGTTTAATGTGAACCCAAAAAAAGAGAAATCAAACTACTCAACTTTCAAGACTTTTTGTGGTTTACTACTAACATAAGGCACCTGAGCCAAATTCATTTAGTCTGCTAACACTAAATTTGATTTGCATACGTTTGATAGGTTATATGTTGTATGCATTCAGCCATGGCAAAGTAACTTGATTTCTAGGGATTTTCATTCATACTGTTGCTGTATAAATTTAAATAGCAACTTTTTATGTACATGCATGATTGATTTGATTATTGTGACTGCTATTTGCTATATGACTGTGTCAAATGATAATGGCGAAGGTGATTGTGTTGTATTTTGAGGCATTATTAATATTATTATCAAATCTCTATATATTAGACACAACAATAGGATGCATGCATTTCATTTTCCATTTATATCTCTACGCAAATGTTGATCTCATCTACTCATCGTTTCATGAATACCTGAGTGTAAGTAATAAGTGTGCTTGCAATATGGTAGTCAAGTGTTCTACTGCTTCAATCAGGTGCTGCACCAGTGGTCCACTAAAGGCTAGGGTGGTCACGTAAAAATATGCTACAAATAAACTCAACGTTAGCTCATCATGGACTTCAAATTACAAAATTAAATTAAAAAGTAGACCCCTGGACGACACTGACTGACGCTTTCAAAAGTTCAAAGAATGTTTTAAAAGCAATCCATGATTTGATTTGCAGTGATTTAATTCCGATGAATTCTTGCTCTTACTTGATTTACATATTTTTAACTGTCAAGCTTTAATAATAAAACAAAAGATGGAAACTTTATGAAACTTTTTTATGCAACGCAGTTTGTGACCCAGGTCATGGATAACTTACTTATATATGTATAATTCACTGTATTAATGCGATGATTTTTATGACTATAAAGGTTTTTTATGGCGATGTATCTAAGTTCCGAGTTAGAAATTAGATTTTAGAGAGTTGCATTTGGGAAGTACGACGCATGGATAGCAACAATTTGCAAACAATTGAAATTACACAACAATGCTACCATTTTCTTCGTGCAACTCTTTTAAAATACTTGAAAATGCTGACATATTTACAAGGTAAATGAAGCTTAAGGAGCTTCATTTTCGTTGATTAATGTTTTGAATGTTTAAGTTTTTTTTTGGTTATGTTGAACTAGATGGAAACAATTATTGCTGAGAATACAGCCTGATAAATGCATCGTAATAATGACAAGCAATTTGTGGGATGGGCAGTTTATTTCTGAGTTAACATTCATTTATCAATCAATTTTCATTTTAAGCACTTCATATCCGCGGATTCCCAACTTGTGATTATGAGTCAATCTGGACATTTAACCAAAAGTTAGTATTCTATTTTCAGTGAAATCGATGACAAAGTAGAAATAATTATCAGTTTATCAGTTAGTAATATAATATAGATAGACTGAGCATACCATGTTTCATTTGAAACGTAATGTTTACAGTTTACACATGCAGCTTTATATGTATTTATTGCTTTACATTGATATTTTCCATGAAAATATTGAAAATCATGAAATCGTGGCGGTGTTCTAAACTAAGTAGTATCAAACCAAAAATAATGTTTTCTGTACAAACGTTTTTGTTTCCAGAATGAAGAGAAGAATATATTTCAAATAAGATGTTCAGTTTGGTACTCATGATAAAAATACTCATTTGATCCAATATATCAGAGAAAATGGTTTAAGAAGTCAAGCATCAGTTTGATGCTTTAAAAGTTGCGAAGACCAATTCTAACTTGGTTTGGTTTTTTTCACGATCTACGTTTAATTTCAAAAACTAATACATTTAAAGAGAGTTCAACTGAGTAGTCAGTCCCAAAATATCTTGACCTTTCTTGATACGTATATTATGGCCTGGCGGAAATGTTAATGTTAATTTACATATTAAAGTTATACCGACACCGACTACTCAAAATGTATGATTGGCAGTTGTCATACATCATAATGATCGGTCAATTTTCTTAATTTAGTTCATATTTGTAAATAAAAGCTGAAGAAGCATGGACTATGAACCACGTTCGTGATCAAAGTCTGATAAATCTCGTCTTAGGAAAATTTTCCTCTGAGAAATCAGGATTAAGCTGACCAGTCTGGAATTCAAGAGATGATTTTTACACTGGCCAAACTGGTTAGTTCCAGATTAAAATGGATCATTCATTGTAAATATAAAAATACAAAGTTCATCGCAGAAATGTCGTTTCAAGTAACGCCTCCATCTACACCCTAATGTTTGTTTGAATGAAAGGATAAAATTCATGGAATCGTCATATATTATTTGCTTGTGTATGAATTTACTTTTTGACCTTATAAACTCATAATTATGGCAAAATTATGCAATTTTTTGCAACTCAAAATTGATTGTAGACTCTTGAGTTTGATGGAGCCGAGATCTTTTCATCAATCAAAATTATTCCGAATATTTTTTTTATCAGGTTTATCTTTAACCAATCAAATCTGTGTGTGTCATCATCATGCTTATTGGAATTGGGATTTCGAACGTTTTTGACATTATGATCTTACATTGCAATTCTCCTCGTGTCGCATGATCTTAATTGAAACTTACGAGATCGCCAAAAATGGTGTGGCCATGGCCAATAAAGTTTTTGGACATTTGCTCAATCTCAATTTCTCAATTTTATTCCAAAAGAATCAACCACATGCGAATGCGACGCAGTATTGTCGGGTCGACTGTAAAATCGTTCGCCTTGTCACTATGTACCAATTATAATAATTGCAGATTGGACTCGTTGAATATTTATCGGTTATCCCTGAACTCCCTCCTGGATGACCTTTATTTGGTTTACTTAAGGTAAACTATCCAGTCCAAAGTAGTAATTCTCACATGATTCGAAAAATGCGGATGGGCAAATTCAGATCGAATGCTTTTTCCCGTATTGATAATGGTTAATGAGCTTACTGTTTGTGATGATCGACTATCTATAGTTGACATTCAAATGTACTGTTGTTTATTATTGACCATGTTTTTATTTAACTTGATAAAATAAACTAAATGAGTAATATTGACATTAAAGTCAACTTTAAAAAAACATCGAATTATTAAAATACGAAGAAAATATTTCGAATCTAGATACTTCCAGATATCCAAAACATTTTCCATTTAAGTTGTTGTCCAACGCAAATAATCAAACAATATTCGTAGTTTATTTATGTGCGCATTTAAAATTAAAAATATTTACTTACTTCCTGATGGAATTACAATTACACCAATCGTTGTACTTACATCACATATTGAATTGCGTTTACTTATCAATTTAT
The DNA here is from genome assembly GCA_034699025.1 of Entomobrya cf. arborea Gr-Col-00668. Classification (NCBI taxonomy): domain Eukaryota; kingdom Metazoa; phylum Arthropoda; class Collembola; order Entomobryomorpha; family Entomobryidae; genus Entomobrya; species Entomobrya cf. arborea Gr-Col-00668. Next base: position 16,752 of record JAQIWN010000665.1, on the reverse strand, counting down.
CATCACAGGAAGCTGAGTTTACATCATCAAATTTACACGAAAAATCTGTGATAAGTAAGTGTGGTATATAGTGGAGTTTTTGGAGCGTCATGTCCTGTCATGTCCCGTCATAGCATAACATTACAGAGCTAACTAATCCGTCTAGCAGCTTCGTCGTGGGGTTATCTCACTGACGTAACGCACATTACGTACTAGGTAGGCATACCATATAATTTAGTATATTGAATCAACCACCAAAACCGCAGGTTAAGTGCGGTTGAATTCAGTAAGCGTGTCAGACTCCTTTTATATAAAGCCAAAGAATCAGTAGCATGCCCATCACTTGATACTTGAAAATCATTCAGTTACAATCAAACGTTTTCACGTCCAAAAGCCAAAAGCACGTTACTAAGTTTACTAAAATCAGAGTAAATACAGGACACAAGAACCAGAACGTGTCTGGAAAAGTAGACATAAATCATCTTTTTAAAAATTTATTCATTTGACGCCTGCGAAATAATATCAACATGTTCTCCTCAAACGCCAACAATTTGAGACTGGGAGGCAGAGTATGGAGGCTTCAGAAGGAAATCAGTCAACCCATTCAAAAGTTTGGAAACAGTGCTACATTTCCTCAAGCAAAAGCTTCCTTCAGTTCGAACAGGTAATGTTTCTAAATCTATCATGAAATTTCCTAATAGATTTCAAATAGTAATTTTTTGATGTAGCATGCAACATAATATTTGAAACTCAAAAAAATTTAAATGATAAAAGATGTTCATGCAAACGCAAAAAGTATTAGCAAAAAAGTAATAAAATGAAATTTATTTTCTTATTTTACAGCTCGTCGTGCTTTAACAAAGCCCCTTCCGCTCAAAGTCCCCAACAGATCCCGTCAAGAAAACCTGCATTCTAATGGAAACTCTCAAAACAAAAATATTAATTTACAGAGCTTGTCGTATATATAGGCAGTTTAACATGACTGGTCTGGTGTGTTGAATGTAACAACCTAATTACGAAAAGCTAAAATCTAATTTGTACATACATATATGTAATTAGCCTAAGTGAAGATTGTTTTAGTTTTGTACCCTATAAAACAGTATTTTTTATTCATTAATATAATACAGTCTAGCGACCTTTTTATAATACATGAGATAATTGAAATGTGATCAGATCAAATGCCAAGTATATGCTTAGCTGTTTGAATTAAAATTCAGTCAATGTCAATTCAGTACATAAATAGTACAATTTTGCAACACTTTTCTTAATTGTCATACCATAATGTTGACTTCTTGTGCTATTTTCACTTTGTTTTTATTTACTATTTTTTCACATCAACCAGCCTTTCCTTTCACCATCTTGGGAGTTTGTCTTTTGATTGGATGTTGAGACATGGCATACCCTACAAAAAGCATACAGCTTAAACACATTGCGGATACATTTCGTTTTCATTTAACTACTTCTAAAGATTTTTTTTTTGTTTGAAGGAGAGGAAGTACGAAGTTTATAGAGCATTATTTTTTGTGGTCGACAAACATTTCGAGTTGCATACCAGCATAACTTTTTTCAGGTTTACTTTTCTATGTTCAATCTGTTCGAAAATCTTTTCTAGGAAACAACTCGTCCCGGGAAAGGACAAGTCAAGGTTGCAATTTACACAAATAAAAATAAGTGTAAATTTGCTATTTCTTTCCTTTAATTTTGTTTTTCAAAGTTAACGACTTTGTAGAAGAGTTTATGTGAATATTTTCCCCTTATATAACACGTGCAAAAGTGCAAAATTGGAACCACACTTTATAAATTTAGTCTTGTCGTGTCGCTTTTGTTGTTACATATTTTTCCACACTTCACACTTTTAATGACAACATGGTAAACAACCAACAACCAATGAAATAACACCCTTTTGTGCATCCTTTTGCTGCTTTGTTATCCGGATTCGGTGTACAGAACTTGTCGCAATTTTCATGCAATAGGCAACCTCATTGTAATTGACGTTTGTTTTTTATGCGAAGTGCAAACGAATGGAATTTTTTTTCTGACTCATTATAATTTTTCGCATTAAGGTCTACTTGCGAATCGAACATGATATCTCTAATGAAAATCGCTAATTATCCATTATTCCAAATGTTTATTGCAAATTATGTTTGTACAACATTTCCTGCCAATTTCGATTACAATTTACAAGAAAAACCGATTCAAAGAGAATTGAACAGTATTTCGTATCCATACAAAAGACTTCTGAACTGCTGCCGTCCAAACTTTCCCTTCACTCAAGAATTTATTGAAATATTTTTCATAAGTGACAAATCATTGAAAATGATTGTCAGACAAGAATTTGCTAAAGCTTATTATTTGAGAATTGTGAAAAATCGAATACTTTCCTTATCCCATTTTAATTCTCAGTGGCTCCAATTTGTTTACATTATTGGCTGTCATCCTATCAGCTTTACCCGACCAGTCCAGAAAGTTGCTGGAGCAAAATATTTATTTCATTTTAGCTTATTTTCATGGGTCACATTGCACACTGCAATTATTTTGAGCATCACAGTAACATATTTTCTTTATTGGTTTCTTAAACTTCATTATAATGGAAATATTGAAAGCTTTCTTGACGAGTATTACCAGTAAGTAATTACTTAAGTCATTTCAGTCAATTACTTCCAATAAATCACAATTTACAAATTTTAGAGTCGAGGGACATTGCATTTCATGCAATGAGACATGGACAGATGGGAACTATAATCTAGATTCAATCACTAAGCTATGCTTAGAAGGTATCAGTAAATTCGTCCCACTATCAGGACTTGGCTACGTTCTTTCAGCATTTTTCTCAACTCCGAATTTCATCCAATTTCTAAATGGAGCTAACGAATTTGAATGCCGAATCCGTGCTATATTTCCTCAAGTTATCGATTTGTCTTTACCACAGCTTCATTTTTACCGTAATCGTATAGCCGCAACGAATAGCCTGATATTTTTCCTCTTTCTGATTTCACAAATTCCTACATATTATGCAGTGATGACAGTAACAAAATTTAGTGATTTGTTCCAGTCAAAAATATTCTTAGCACTAATTATAGTGTTTATCATTGCATTTCACGGTCTATTTGATGACACGAAATCGCTCGTTGTTTTAAAAATCATCGAAGAATATTTCCAACAGGTAACATAAATAAATTACGGTCTATACTACAAGATTCTTTTTCTTCGCATTACAATAAATTATAAACATGTTTGCAATTCACAACATTTCGCAAGATTATTGATGGAGTCAACTTGCACCGTAAGAAAAAATTTGGACTTCTGGAAATTAGAGAATGGCGAAATTTGGTACATTTAGCAAGACAACAAGCTAAAATTGGGGTTCTTACTTTGCAAGGAAGCACCATTGCATCACTTATCGGAATACATTTTGTTTTAACAACATCGATTTACCTTCTATATAGCATGTTGTACAAAGAATTACCAGGATTTATAAAGAGCTACTCCGTTGGATCTTTGCTATATTGCACATTACTATATTGGCGTCTCTATTTGAAAGCCAGATTGGCTGAGAAAATATTTAGGAAGGCAATTACTTACTGTTTTTATTTACTTTCATAATCAGTTAATCAGACTGCTTACAACATAACTATAACCTAGTTTGACGTTTACGAAAAAAATATTTTCTACAGGAAAACAAGCTGGCTGAAACCTTACGTGTTTTTGCGGACATTCCTCACTCTGACACAAAATTTTCCAGCTATACCGCAGAGCAGACTATGCAAGTTGAAGTAATCTCATAAATTACATCAATTGATGATGGTTATCTGTAAATGACTCATCATTCAAGTTACTTCATTATGTGCAATATATTTACAATGTTTAGATGAGTTTCATCACAGATCCCATCATTTCAAAACCGACTCACTGTATTTTGAATGGAAGCATTGTTTTAAAAGTTACATTGTTGCTGGGAGTAAGAAAAACATAAACTGAAAACATCCTAACCAATTCAATGCATTAATTTGTGCGCAATAATTATTTTTAAATCATGTAGATTTTTAGGAATGTGTCAACGTACGCCGTAGCATTGATTCAGCTTGATACTGTTCAAGAAAGTTTGGCCAACATCGGGCAATGACCGTCTAAAATTTTATGTAAAAGATGGAATGAAAATAGGAATACTTTTTGGGTAAACAATTACATTTTATAAGCAAAAAATGTGCATTTATTGTTCACTGCCCCTTCTTGCCCTCATGCTTTGATCCATGATCTCACCAGACGATTGTTATCAGTTATCGAGCACAGTAAACTTTTAAAATTTTAAAGAACATACAACATAAAACAGTAAGTTTTTAAAAACATGTAAATTGAATGACATTTGGCTTTTTGGTTAAACTGTACCGTACGTACACTTATTTACCAAAGCTGCAAAACTAGTTGGCGAATGTAAATGTAACAGTTGGAGATAATTTTGAGTTCCGATTTTTCATGGTCCCAGATTTATGCATAGCACTATCACAGACAAAGAGATTTGACAGATGAACTTTGAGTTTAGATATGACTTGGTATTGTATGTAGCATAATGATTATACCCCTGGAACGCATTACATAGCCCAAAACACCATTTATTCTTTGTTCCGTTCCCGTATTACATAATTATATTATATTCATATTATTATAGACGTATGTAGCATAATATACATGATATTATGTTAGTATTCATGCTTAGCTTTACTTTGGCATCTCTGTCTGTAATCATAATAGTCAACGTAAAGGTGTGATATCTCATATTCGACTTTACTTGTTCGCCCACATACCTGTATGTTTTTGTAAAATGTAAAAAATTGTTAACAATCAAATCATTCTCACCGCGACTGTCTACCTTTCTTCCTGTGAAACAGCTTTAGCTTTACATATTTACAACATTGAAGCATTCTTGATTTTGGTTATCTGGACTTGACTTAAAAAGTGCTGTGAATGGAAACTGACTGATATTAAAAAGTAGAGAGTATAGCTGTACTTGTGAAGGAATGGTAACAAACAACAACAAGCCCTTCGGGCATAATCATTCACGGTAGATATTTTTTCAGCGATGAGACTCTTGTGGGATGAAATAACACATAAATAGTTCTATGTGGTCACGCCAGTAAATGAGTATATATACCTCAATTTATATTATAATCATAATATACAGATATATTTAAACTAATGTATTCTCCATGAAAAACTGAAGATATAGAAGAAGCGCAGATCATCGTCATCAGTATAAAGAAGCTATCCGCAACAGCAGCGAGGGTTAATATTCTCAAGGTTTTGTGTTGTTCAGAGAATCACCCAAGCATCCCCTTCTCCGCACTGGCACATAAAAATGTTTACTACTCTGCACTCTCATGCAATTAGATTGCTTTGAAAAACTGAACAAACCCCGACGAATGAACGGACGACCAAATAAGCTTGCACCATGCACGATATATTTTTTGTTGACTAAAATAACAAGGTGGATAAACTGCAACGGGAATGTAGCTGATTGTTTTTGAAAATAAAGAGCTGGTACAAAAACAAATGCTTAAATTGTAAAAGTTTAATTTTTTTAGCACTATTCTCGGATGCATTGTCTAAATCTTATGTTATAGTACAAGCTATTAGCGTGTATATGATATAGCCATGATATGAGTGTTTAATGGGCAGACAGACAAATAGAAAACCTGTTAAAATTCAGAAAATTTTAAAAACGTCTTCAGTCGCGTAATATTTCTTTGTGTGTATGCATTGTAACCGTGTATGTTTTTCTGCTTCATTATATCATGGAGTATAATATTCGCGTATTGTGAATCGTGACCATTTGCAGGATCCAGCAGAAGCAGTGATTCTTTTTGGGCATATATTATAGAAGAACGAACTATTTAAATGAACCTATCTTTCAACATCTGCTTGCATAAGTTTTTATTGCTCAAAAACGCAGGCACGACGATGCGATAGTGACTTTTATACAAGCAGCGTTCAATGTAACATAACAGCATTATTTTACGATGACAGGAAAACTCAACCAAGCCAAATCTGTTCGTTACTGTTTGCAAGTGAAAAGGGTCATATAATCTACCTATATTTCACATTTGCCTGTGAAATATCGTTTTTCCTCAAACCAAACCTGATCTCCTAACATGGATAACGAAAGCCATAATATAATATAGTCAAAGAGGATTTCTTACGTTAGTAAGTTTTGTGCACACACACGCATTTAATGCGTAAGTGGATCAGATCAGGAGCTGTTTAAATGAAGTTATTTATTAAAGAGCTGAGCAGCAGCCATTTAAATAAAGTCAAATAAAAGTGAATATGTCCATGTGCTTCTGTGACTAAATGTGGTTTAGTTAGGATCATAATAGAATAACAAGTTTATCGTATTGGAAGACAAGAGAGTTGTGCTCTGTTCCATGAAATGTCTGTGCTAAAATTATGTGCATATAAACGAATGGTGTGACATTGTGCTTGATTTTAGGAAGTTTGTTCAATTCATTTCAATGATGAATGGTTTCTTATGTACGTAATTATTGAGCACGTAGTGCACATTCTTTGTGTACGTCTGAAATACTTACTTCCGTTTACCTTGAGTTTGTAATTGTGGTAGTTTTAAATTAAAAATTTAAGCAGAAGATTTCAAGTTATTGTTACAATTATCCCTGGATTCACAAAAATTATTCGTCATGAAGTGTCAATGTTGTTTTTCGCTTCGCTCGGCCGTATATTTTGGCTCAAGTATTCACATAGTGAGTAGAAAAATTTTCAAATAAAAATTTGAAAGATCAAAATTTTCAGATGTAAATGGTTTTAATGTATGAAACTGTTGTTTTGTAGTTTCTTGCTACAATGGCCTTTGCAATATTCCTTATGCAATCCATCATATTTTTATACCTACACTTCTCTGGGAAAGCAGCAGAGGTACATTCACAAGTCAATATTTAAAAAGATTAAATATTTTATTTTATTTTCGATTCATTATTTGCAAATATGATTGCTTTGTTTCAGCAGAGCAGTTTAACATTGCTTTCGTTCATGGAAATGCTTGTGGCAGCTAGCTTCCTTCCAGTTGGATGCTTAATATTCAAAGGAGCAGAAAAGGTAAAGATGATCATGCGTATTTGTAACAAAAGTCTTATCTTGTTCTGTCTTAAGAAAAACTCTAGTGAATTTTATTCGTGATTGTTTAATTTTTGATTTTAGGAGTCCATAACCCTTATAAAATGGCCGGTAATTATATTATTTATTCTGAAGATAGTGGATCTATCACTGAAGCTTTATAGAAACATGCAGACACAGCGCAAGAGGTTCGACTGGGAATCAAGAATGTATGAAGCCATGGACGTTATAGGCTTCACAGTATACTTCCTCGTCCTATTTTTCTACGGAAAGAAGCTGGCCAAAGAAATGCGCTTATTGGATCGTAGCAGCGACTACTTTCAATCACCTGCAGAACAAAATCTAAATTTAAAAGGGTCTAAGTACCTAAATAAGTCTGAATTTGAATCAGAGTAAATCATAAATTCATTCAATTACTTGGTCGTTTTGTACAATGTACAATTTTAATTTAAGTAGACTGTCCTTTATATCTATGTATATTTGGAGTTATTTAATCAAACCGAAACACGAGCATAAGTCGATAAAATAATTTACCGTTCCATTTTCGTCTTCCAAGGATAATTCAGTACCTTCACAACGTAATGGCAGGTACTTTATGCTCGGTCCGCAGTATTTATTACATTCATTTAATGTATTATATCATTAATCTAATCATAATTAGCTCTTTCTTATCTCAATTTTACAATTGAACTGGAACAAATTGTTTTTAGAAAATAAAGCAAGTAGTATCTCAATGTATTATGACATGACTTTTTTCTCGCTACTACTGTTATTACTTTTGAAAGAAAACGTTTCAAAAACTCGGAATCACCTTTGTTGAACGTGATTATTCAAGTGAAAAAACACACTTTGTCTTGTCCTTGTACTCAATTAATTATCTAAAGAGTCTGTTTAAAAAACTACAATGTACGAAATACTGATGTGCATTTATCACTCAAATCAGCTAATTATCTAATTGTGCTTTCGGCAATATTTTTATTACTTTAATCTATAGTAAATTACCTTTTACTTTTATTGCCTTTGTTGTAAATTATTTGGGTTGCTAGTTTGTATTTCTTTTGGGAAGGTGGACCAATTTAGCGATATAGAATATTTATGAATGACGATAAGTTATAGCTGTGAACGTTTTAAAAATAAAAAGGGTAATGAAGGTGCTAAAATTTTGTTTGAGATTTTGGTCATTTTAATTCAGTTTACCTAATACTTAAAAATAAAATGCCTCCAATACAATTTAAGCAGCAAAGTGGCTTAACAAAGGAGCCCAAATTCACGGATGTATCCGTTGCCCTATTGCCAGTTATAAGAAGGTTACGTAAAATAGGATGTTGTCCTTTAATAATTCGAAAAAATTCCAAATTATTTCATCATCCGCGAATTACTTACTCATTCAAATTTATGTCGTTTCCGACCGTTTACACAATTGTATTAATTTTTATTTACATGGTCGCATCTTTAAGTATTATCATAAAAGACGTTTATTTTGGAAAATATCGTGGACTTGTGAGAATCTCTGAGTAAGTTATGTTTTTGCCATAAGTATAAATCACCAATTATGAATTAGTCCCTACTACTTAAATACTTTTGCTTACCAATTTAAAAAGTAGCAAAGAGTCTGACGGACCTTATGGATGGACCTTGGACGGTTTTATTATAATATACTACTTTTGGCTGTTTCTAAATCCAATATTTATGAGTATTAGATCCAATCGTCTTGCTGAATTCATAGGACTAATGACTCCATTCTGTCAAAAGTTTGAAGCAACTTTCCACAATGATAGAGTTGACTTTTCTAAAGCCAAAAAGGCTATAGAAAGAACCCGAATTTCTAATGGAATTACTGGATTAATGTTCACTTCTGTTATATTCTACATGTATTTACCCTGCCTATTTCTTTTTGCACGTGAAAGTTTGTGCGAAACATCTTCGGACGTCAGTCTTGCATGGCTTTCATTTTCTGGTGTCGTTTTTGGTGCAGTAATTTCATTTAATCAGGACGCATTGTTGATTTGCCTTTTGCATATAATTGAAAACATGTTATTAGAGGCAAGCATAATTAATAATAGTTTTACACAGATTATTTTCTCATTCCTGTAAAAATACTTTACAACGTTAATTACAACGTTAATTTTTACTTTTCATGACAGGTTGAACGAGGGGTAAAAAATTATGGCAGTAAATATTCTGTGGATAGCATGAATTTGTCGAATTGGGTTACATTGGGGCGTCTTGTAAAGACACAAGCTGATAACTTCAGTGCAATTGTTGGGCCTTGGGAGCTGGGAACTCTGTTTTTTAACTTTATCACATCAATTTTATTTGCGTTTATGGCTGTCAATTCTTCACAGTACGCGAAAGTGGTTTTAGGGTCAGCAGCATTTTACTGTGTTGGCAATCTCGTTCGTTTGCATGTGAAAACGATTTCAGAAAATAGAATTAGAAAAGTGGTAAGTTTTTATATTGAATTTTTATAATTCAATACTATAATGGTATTTAATGTAAAAATGAACCGAATTGAATGGTTTAGGAAAAGCGTATTAAACGCTTTATAGTTAGCATAAAGCCGATGGATTTCCGCGTAGGCTCTGAGGTATGCTTTTTGACGTAAAAATTCTAAATATTGAATATGTATAAAAATACCTACATAACGTAATAAGGTTTGAATTTGCATTCGCCTTTTCAGCGATCTTTTTTATCAAGTGTTATGGCCTGCAAGCCAATTCAATTTCATCTGTGTAATTTAATTGTATTGGACAGTCGTTTGACAATTTGGGTAATAAGCAAAAACATTTTAAACATTCATTAATATTTCAACATTTTTAACTACTCATTCTCTAATTGGATTCTATAATGTTCATTTTTGGTATACAATCAGCTAATTGGAGGCGTTGTCACCTATTTGATGGTTTTAATACAATTCCAAGAGTTACATGCACGTGGATGAAATATTTTTGTATGAAGAATTCTTTAACACACTTTCCATTTAATGATTTGAAATACTATAAAGACATTAATTTTTTCATCGTTTGAAAGCCGGTTTCAAGTGGAAGGAAGAAAGCATATATACGGATTTATGTACATTTGTGCAATGAAAGCAAATGCGTTATAATTTATGATTTATAATTCAAAAAATATACTGCTTACTGTATTCATTATATATTTTTTGTCAAGACATTTATAATGCCATCGTATGTAGAAATTGAAGTACAAGTTATTTAGAAAATGCCAATTAGTTATGCTCCAGTCAATTAAATAAAAGGGTTAATTCAGAAAATTGATGTATGTATAGATATTACAATCAACTAAGTATAAAAGGCCAATTGACGTACAAAAAATGTGTCAACTGTATGTAGATCGAATTTGCACGCATCTAAAATTAGAATTATATAAGAATATAACTGAAAAAGATGAATTCGGGAACCGACATCTACTTACAATTACTACGAAAGTTTGAAGTAGAAACACGAGAAAAAGTTCAGGAAGACGAAAATTCAGCAAAACAGCTCTCTCTACTGACAAATGCATTTTGGAGACCTTTAGCAATATTGCGCAGTTTTGGAAACAATCCATTCTCTTTTAGAAAAATCCAATATGGCAGCACTGGCATTGAATATCGCAGGTTTGATTATAGAAGATTTTCAGGCTTAACAATAACTGCCTTTTTTCTTCAGCTAGTCTATATTACCGGCTTTGCATTTCTGGCTTATCGCCTCCATCATGGGCATTACCAAGCCAGTAGTGTACCAGGATCGGGAATGTAAGTTTAACCTTATCATGCTATATAGCATAGCCCGGAACTTAGCTGTATAGCTATTAATTCACTTAAAACGGGTTTCTTATGTTGTCCAGAAAGGCCAAGCACACTTCAAAATATGCAGATGGACTAATGAGAGTATTTATATCAGCATTTTTCCTGGCGTCTGGCAGTGGAGCTGTTTGTAGTTTTTGTACAACTGCTAAACTTTCCAAGTTCTTAAATTACTGGGCCGATTTTAGTTTTAATTTCTCGAAAACATTCTACGGTAGATATGTTAACTGGAAATATGTACAAATAGCATCAAATTTCTTGGGTGTCTACACTGTCACCCTGTGCTCCTTTTACATTTACTGGTCATTGACTATTTACAAGACGTGTATTTTTGATATTTACAACAACTGCACATGGATTGAGAGAGAACAATCATTTATGATGGCTGGGTTTGGCTGTTCAAGTATTTTGAATACTACATTCGAATATTATAAACTTGGACTAATGTTGAACACTACGTCACACGCATTTTCTCAGGTATTTTTTTTATTTGTAAATCATCAATTTTTGCAAAGTTAATGAAAGTATCTGTTTTTTGCAATTTTTTTATGGTTTTTTATTTGTTTAGATTAAAGACGCTATAAAAACGTCAAAAAGTAGTATAGGAAGTGAAGCTATTAATCTGAAAGACTTGTTCAATTTGATTTACGGACTAAGGGATCAAAATAAGCTATTAATGAACATATTTGGCGTGTCTCTACTTTTTATTTTATTTTTTCTCTTTGCTTTAACTATAATCAGTTGGATGATGATTATGCAATTTTCAAGCGGAGATATTGCGATATCTCTAGTTCTTGTTGTTGCTTCAATTGGATTCATCCAGTTTTCAAGATTTTTAGGTCTTGCAGTATTGTCGGAACGAATTAAATACAGGGTAACACCTACGTTAGCATGCGATAAAATTAAAATTAAATGAATAAAAGTATCACATTTTCTTGAAATAAAATACATTTATTAATTTATTAGGAAAGGCAAGTACGGGATGAAATTTCTGCGATAAAGTACAAAACAGTGAAAGCGAGAGTGGAGGTAAATTTTCTTTGATACCATTTCTTATTATAATGATTTTTTCAAAGGTCTAAAATCAAATTCATGACGTCATTTAAGGTACAAATGTTTGTAAACCTGTTGACCAAAAACCCTTCTGAATTTACTTTAAGCAACATAATAACAATGAGACGTTCAATTTTTCTAGCAGTAAGTATTTCATGTAAAAAAAACCATTTTACTCATGCACTGATTTTCTATTTTTGTGTATGTAGCTGATGAGTAATTCGACAACCTATCTGATAGCCGTACTCCAGCTATCCAATGTATCATCAATATCGTCATTAAATGACAATAACATTACCGGAATTTCCTCACTCGACAATTCAACTCAATAAATGTATACATTTTTTTGTAAATCATCTCATTGTACATATATTGTGCTGAATGAATACAAAGTAAATTACACGTTATTCATGATATACGATACATGTTCATTTATTTGTTCTTTCTCAGTGAAAACTTTCACTGTTGAAACTTGTACATCTTTCATTCATGTTTTACACTTTCATCAGAATCCAGAAAAGAAGAGCACCGAATAAGAATCATTTAGTAGTGACAGGACCGTTGTTTAGGAACCTTCACATGAAGAACAACAATTTTAACGTCTAATCTAGTGGTTGTCAACTGAAAAGGTTGACAGAACTGTAAACATCATCCAAGCTACTGTGTCGAAATGGTATCAAAAAACTATTATTTTGATACCAGTTTACACTCAACTTACACTGATGGATAACGTTTCGTTATGCGAGCTTGGAAATGCAATTGAAGCACTCCAAGAACCTTTCTCGATTACATTTGAACTTACAAACTTTGAATTTGAAGAATTTTATGAAGACGGTGGAGAAATAGGGGATTTTATTCGTAGAGTTTCATTTGTTGAAAGAAAATCAGCTCCCCATCTCCTCGGGCAGAGCATCAACTTTCCAAGTAGTTGGAAAGTCAAAGTTCGTTGCGCAGATAACCGTGTCAGGGTAGGACTCAAATTTGCTGACTACATGAAGCAGAGTGAAGACAAGGAGAAATTTGCTCTGATAAAATTTAGGATAAGCTTGGTCGACAAAGATGGTGACCCAGTCTACAAAAGGCCTTGGAAATCCTGGGAGCAACCTAAACAAATTTACCTGTATGAAGATTATTCAATGGCGGATTACATCTCTGCGTTGCAATTATTCGATAATCAACAGTTGTACATGTCAAATAAAACAATCAGGTTTCTCTGTGAAGGGATACTCTACAACATGACGAATTCAACAATCTGCTTCGGGAAGCATAAAAATATTCGAGATAATATGTTAAAATCATATCTGTGCAATGACGTAAAGTTGAAGGATGTAAGACTTGTGGCTCAAAATGGAGCAGAATTTTTATCAAACAAATTAGTTTTAGCTAGTGCCAGTGAAGCCCTCAGAAGCCTTATAACTGTCATAATGATTAGGAATGATTATCAAAATATTCCATCATTGCATCTGGACCATTTAAGTGAATCAGAAGTTAGCAAGATGTTAGAGTTTATCTTCACTGGAAGCGTTTCGCAACAGGACTGGACTGATTACGACCAAGTGGACAGACTTCTTTCTATTGCTAAAGACTACGAATTGAAGGATCTTAAATGGTTGTGCTATACTAAGCTTTTGAAGACGATGGATATCAGCGAATTTCCGGCACTTACTAAACTATTTTACAAAAATCGGGCGGAGAAGAGGTTCCATGCTGCTTTAAATAGTTTCTTCATGAAAAATCAGCCAAAAATTGTGAAAAGAGAAAGTTTCAAGAAATTTGTCAACTACAACAAAGATGCCTTTTTGTACGTGGTTCTATTTACAGAAAAATAGGATATCCTTCAAAATATAGAAGAATTTGTTTAGCAAGTTGAGATAAAAAAAATTGTTATTGTATTGTAAGTAATACTTACTGTACTTGATGGAATTCATAATAAATATAGATGGAAAGATTTAGTTAATATTTTTGATGATTTTTTTTTCATTGCATCATGCTTAGCAAAAATTTATAGTTAAAACATCATGTGAAGAACTAGTTAGTGAATTAAGCACGTGCACGTGTGTGTACTTTGGTCATAGTCATATTATACATTTATTAGAAACGTCAACTTAATGGGATTCTTTATATTTAAATAGCTGCCGAGCCTTTGTTCCATTGTCTTTGTTTCTTTTCTTTCGTATTACTTATCTGAATTTCTGGTAGATGTCTTTTGGTATGCTTGTCAATTGCAAATAGCAGAGCTATTTTATTATATTAGTTGTTGCATGTGCTCAAATATCTTTAGTGAACTTCTGTACAAAATGTTTGTGTAAAATGAATTGTTATCTTGCTTCTTATCTCAATTAGTGTAATTGAAATGTAATAATACAAATAGGATGAAACTAGAAAAGTGAACACAAATAAGCTACGTTATAACAGAAGGAAGGAAACACTTGTCTGAAACGCAAAACTTCTGAACTATGAATTCAGAAACATGCATTTATTCACGGTTTTCAAGAAAAAATGGGATTGGAATAAAAACTAAAAAAACAGTTATCTTTCATGTCAAGAATGAGGAAGACGCATACAAACAGTTTTCACTATTAGCTGAAGGTTTCATTAAATCTTTAAAAGTTTCACGAAGTTTTGGTAATAATCCTTTATACTTTTCTAACGTCAAGCATGGAAATACTAACATAACTACACGAAAATTTGAATTTAAAAAAATCTCATGGCTCACAGCGACTTCGTTTGTTCAACAGCTAATGTATATTGGAGGCTTTGGTTTTTTAGCATACCGATTATTTCATGGAGACTATCAAGCTAGTCGAGTACCTGGATCATGGTTGTAAGTTAAACTTAGATTGCCTACTTATTCTAACAATATTTTGAAACACATTTGGCAGTTTTGAAGATGAAAATATTTCCGTCTAGGAAAACCAAACACAGCACAACTTATGCCGATGGATTAATGAAAGCGTTTTTATCAACATTTTTCCTGGCTTGTGCAGGAGGAGCTGTTCATAGTTTCTCCTCGACTTTCTTACTTTCCGAATTTTTGAATAGATGGAAATCATTTACTCTTGAGTTTTCTAAAGTTTTTCTTGGCAAAAATATAAATTTTAGTTACATAACTCGTTTTTCGAAAATTCTTGGTTATTATACATTCATTCTGTGTATAATTTACGTAACTTCACTATTTACTATCTATAAAACATGCATTTTAAATTCGTATGATAACTGTACGATCACTGAAAGAGAGCAGTCTGCCTTGATTTCCGGTTTCGGATTCGCTAGTATCTCAAACACAACTTATGAACAATACAAGCTTTCATTGACGATGGGAGTGATATCACATTCATTTTCACAGGTAATATTTCTAGGAACTCAAATTTTTAAAATATATTATGCCATCATATATTTTACCAATGTATCTCTTGTAGATCAAAGACTGCTTGCATGCTTCACAAAGAAAATTTTCCGATGGAAAATGTAATCTACGAGATTTGTTTGAATTAGTACACTCGTTAAGAAGACAATCCAATTTAATGAATGAGATATTCGGAACAACTCAGCTTCTCATCTTATTTTTCTTATTTTCTCTTTCCATAATTGTTTGGATGATGATTTTTCAGTTTAATCACGGGGACATTTCTATATCTCTGGTTTTAGTAGTGGCTTCCATCGGGTTTGTACAACTAACAAGGTTTGCAACCGTTGCTACTTTCTCGGAGAAAATTGTTGAGCAAGTATGTAATCACGTTAGTGTGAAGTATAATTAGGAAAACTGGAGGTACAATTATATTTCATTTTGCATTTTAGGAACGCCTTCTAGTCGATGAAATTTCTTCAATTGAGTTACATACAGCGAAAGCCCAAATCGAGGTACGCTTTTTCATAAAGTTAGTGAAAGTAAAAATGGATTAGAGTTAAAATCCTTCACACATTTTAAATTTATTTTCAGGTTCAAATGTTTGTAAACCTGCTAACTAAAAAACCTTCTGAATTCACGTTGCATAACGTCATTACCTGGCGAAGATCTCTACTTCTGGCGGTACTCACCTTACAATCCTAACTTTTACTTACATAAAACGCAAAATACTAAATTGTGGATAATTCATTGCTTTTATACAGCTAATTAGCAATTCTACAACTTATCTAATAGCCATAGTGCAGCTTTTAGATGCCTCACACAGTGATATTGTTGAACTTTCTTCATCCAATAGTAATTTCTCCAAACTAGGAATACCTGGTTAATTTCTCATACAAAAACTTGTAAAAATAATCCTTTTACAATAGCCTCTAATCGGACAAGTCAGTCCAGTTGAAATGATCTGTGTATTTTACAAGCAATTTATATGTAATATCTAATCTGAAACCGAAGAGGCACATGCATCTGTAGTGCTTCATGCCATCCAATTCTTTTGATGTTTAGTGTGCATAATAAATAAAGGAAAAGCTTTCCGGGAATCCCCATTTGATGAGCTGGCCGACCACAAATTCTTCTATGTTTTCCAGTCTCTCCAGAATATTCATGAAACTATTATAAATGTATACACACGTGCGGTGCAGCTATGTGTATCTCTGTGAAAACCGTGTGAAACTTAAAACCATTCGTTTTCTTCTTACAAGGCATTTCTTAATAGCTTGCATGAGTTGCGATTGCAATCCACAAGATCTAAAGGCTGATTTAGAGTCGTAAAAGTAACATTGTGAGCAACATTGTACATTAAAATTATAATTTTCACAAATGAAAACCATAAGAAAAAACTCTAAAGTCGATGCTTAAATTAATATTGTGATTTGTGGCACAATCG
>JAQIWN010000664.1:0-28757 GCA_034699025.1 Entomobrya cf. arborea Gr-Col-00668 | reverse complement strand
AAATATCATTATGTAATACAAAATACATCCGACGAAGTCATTTTCAAACAGTTATCAAATTTTTTTGATGATTCATGTAGGGTATAGAAAAAGACCGTCACACATTTTTTTGCTGTTTGTAGCCGTATCGTCAAAAAGGTTTGTTTTGATTTCGGTTTTTTAAAAAGAAATTGGTTTTACAGGTATACAGGTGGTGTGGTTTTTGGTGTGTAAATTTACGTATAACTTTTCTTATTACTTAATTCATTGAATGCACTAAACAACATATTATGCACATATTATTTAGTTTAAGTATTTAATTATTTGTGGGTGTACACAAAATTTTTACTTTTTTTCTTCTACACACTTTAAGTTGATTTTTTAAAAACAAAAACATTCTGTCCCTTTTCTTTCCGCAATCATATTTTTTTAAAAAACATCACAACAGCTTTGCTCATAAAATATAAAAATTAGTTTAATGATTTGACTAATTAAAATGTATGTTAGTGGGTTGGGTTGGCAAGTGAAGTGGGAGTTAATGGGCGCGTGTCGTACTACTTTAGTGTCCAGTGTCATCACCAAGAGTTTGCCTAATTCATAATTATTCATTTCTAACTTCTTTCACTATTCTCTATAGCATTTTAGCATGTCAGTTGTAAAAATTCAGGTTTTTGAGATTCCGATTCCAAGTTTTTTACAAATCAACTAACTTTTTTGTCTTATTTCAGTGCTGCCTTGATGAATTCCATAAATGACAAGAAGATAAACAAGATAAAAGTTGATTCAGATTTTTAAAGTCATGTACATATATCCTTTCAAATAATTTATTAATTTCTACTTGTACTTCAATATTCAGATCGGTTGATTAACTTTGGTTGTTTCGTCATATATTTTAACACATAACTACAATTTTCTTGATGCAAGTCTAATCATAAAACTGGTTAATGGATTCTGGGGTCAATTGATACTAATTATAAAATTTGATAATGATGAAAGTAGAGTGACACATATTTCTATAATTCAAACATGAGTAGAAGAACGCATTTTATATTTTTAAAAATAAAACAAACTTGATGTTTTGCTAATGTGCTTAATTCTTTCGATAATGATTAGTTAGCTGTAACTGAAAGTGACAGGCAGATGAAGAGAGAAGTATAAGCAAACTTATTGCTATGATTCTTTTTTTTAAGTACATAATAATCTTATCCCTCCCATGAACCCACTGGCTGTCCACCACTAAAAAACTAATATCGCCATTTTTTTGCAGTGTACCTTTTGTGTTATGACTTTTATAAGAGCAAGGCAATAGTTTTATTATAATACCTACATAATTTGTAAAGTATTACAATTACGAATGTCAATAAGCTAATAACAATAAGAAGGACTACGCGATTAAATTGATACTTTAATTACAAATATCTAAAAATCCAGTTTGGCTGTCTAAAAAAATTACAGATCATTTTTTTATTGTTTTCGTTATGTATGTAGTAATAAAGCAATAACGAAATAGTGAGCTGTGAACATTTTTTTGAAACTGAGCATTAGTTAAATTAAACTATCTAGTAGCAGTGTCCTCAACTTCATTGTGCTAATGAAGATCGAAATAATGGTAGTATAGCTCAAGTAATACTGACTAAATTTCTATTATTCTTTTGTAAATAAAATTGTCAACATAATTTGTATGAATGTATGTGTGTGTTATGGGGGATATGAAAACCTACAATGGTTGTGCCAACAATACCAAACTCAGTTAAGTAGTACTAGACTGACATATTCTTTTTTTTTTGTGCGGTGGCAGAAATTACACAAAAAAATCGACATGTGCCAAGTTTTTTTTATCCACTTTAAAATCCATTTAAACCTAAAAATATGAAATATTCCTTTCATTATTGTCATCTCATCATTTAAAGCTATTATGCAGAGAAGTAAATATGATCATGTTTAAATTAAGAATGTTTGTGCATTTTCTTAAAGTTTTGATTTCCAACTTAAAATTCATGCATAAAAATACTTTGCATTCTTCTTCTTTTTACTGTTTGTGTTTCTGTTTTGTTGAGTATAATTAATCGTTCCTTTTACCTTTCCTTTTTGTCATGTCCAATAATACTTAACATGATAAACTATTTAAAATGAATGATCTTTATTTTTTTAGTAAAGCTTTCCAATTAAATCACTCTTGATCTTTGTTCATTAATTGACACACAAAACTTGGTTGTCAGTCAAGAACTGTATACCAATTAAATTACGTACAGAATGCATTTTTCTCATATAATTTACACACCATTTTTTATTTCAAGTATTTAAAATAACGGAAATAATTTTTTTGTGTTGTTTTTGTGTAGTTTATGTGTATCTGTGCTGATTTTTTAACACTTTTTGTTCATTTTGTGGGTGTTTGTGTTCTTGTGATGATGATAACATTATGCCTAATTATTTTGTGATATAGCATAGGTAACACTACTTACATTACATGTATTGTTACAATGCTATTATCATTCTTATCAATTTAAAATTACACCGCTGTATTAACTAACTTTACAGTTTACACTTACTATTATACAATACATAACATTATCATGCATATATAATAAATATAGGGGAGCTTTTTAAAAACTATGCTTTTTTGTTAACACTGATCATCTTTTAGTTATAACAAGTACGTTATCGTCATTATAAGTACATTTAGAGTAAGGGTAATAATAGTTAAAATAATTAAAATGTCTTCTTAATTATTAATATACATTTTTTATATAAGTACAAATTGAATGAAGAACAATATAACAACTATTTTGGGTATATGCACGTATATGTATGTAAAAGTTAACTTTGTACGAGTTGTGCACTTGTTTGCAATCAAATATATAGAATATAATATATGCATTACATTTATATATAGAATATATATTATATATATATTTATATTTATGTATTACAGTTATGTACATCAATTTTAAAATTTATAGTATACCCATATCTTTTAAAGATTTAGAGAGATTAACAATTAAAATAATTAGTCATTATTATAGAAATAGTATCAAGTATTAAGGAAAATAATTAGGAAATTAATTCTTTACTGGTTGTGGTTGTTTGGGTTTCATCTTCTTTTTTTTAGAATTTTCATTTGAGATGTCTTGTATATATAGCTGACTAGCTTAATTGTAATTAGTTTGTTTTTTGTCGCCTATTTTTTGTCGATTTTCACTCGATCAAAATAAAAAATAAGTAATTTAGCTGAGACTAGATTATAATTAATACTTGGGAAACATCAATAATTATAATAAACGTATTTATTGACTAGAACTTAAGGACAAAAATGGTATTTAAAATATCGTAATGGAATGCTTCGATAGCAATGGAACGGATTATAATTTAAATAAATAAATAATACAAAATAAATATCGTTTGTTTGTAACAGTTGACTAGAAAATAATCATATAAATTAGTAGTCTATTACTTTTTGGTATTTGGAATGTAAAGCTTGAAATGTGTAAAAGTTAACAATGCGAACGTAATGAGTGGTCACAGAGTAAAAAGCACCAAAATATATACACATAAATAACCTACCTACAAGCAAATTTTTAAAGCAAAGAGTGAATGCAACATGAAACTTGTTGTTTTTTGTATATTATATATTTATAGAGATCATTATTCTTCATTCTTCTTCTTGTTTGTTCTGTTTCCGTTTTCTTCTTTTTTTTGGTTTACAGTTTTAAAATGACTTTGTTGTTTTGTTTTATCAGGGTATTAGTTTTATTATTTTATTGTTTTTAGTAAAATAACTAGTTGATTGACACGATATGACTCAAGGCTGTGGTGCTTTGATGTAGACAGTCCGAATAGAACGGCGTCACAAGTTACCGTCAACGCTGTCCATACCGGCACCGTGCTGCGCAATCATGGCGGCTGCGCCGGGAGCATGGTGCACCGTCACCACTTGTGCCGACTGACCTGAAAGAGATGATGAGGGCGAGTTTGATGCCGCGCTGGAATTAGAGCTACCTCCCCCACCACCGCCTTTATGATGGGATCCCCCGCTACCAGGCGTCATGTCAACTTGATCCTCCTTCCATTTGTCCATCGACCGACGTCTTGCGTTCATAAAGAAATTTCCGACTGTGGTTGGTTCCAAACCCAGTTGCCTTGCTATTGTCACTTGCATCTCTTTCGAGGGTCGTTTAGTTTCCTGAAAATAAAATTGGAAAGTTGTTAGTTGTTTTTTTAAAGATCAAGTTCAATCAGATAATTTGGTTCTCGAAAAATGTAATTTTACCTTAAATATCGCCTGTAAAGTTCGCCTTTGAAGATCAGTAAACACCAAACGCGGTTTCTTGGGTGCCGGGACTTGTTCCGGTACGACTTGTTGTTCTTCTTTCCGTTTACACGCTGCAATTTTATCAGTTTTAAAAAACAAACAAAGTTCCATTAGCTTCTCATTTTTTGCAATACCAATAATCAGTTTATGACTAATCATGTTTTTGATCTCTAAGAAAGTATTAGCATTCCATAAAATATTATAGCAGCAACGTGATTAATTTGATAACAGGATGAAGTACAGTACTCTATTGATTTCAGCTTTTACTTGTACACAATATTATAATAATAATTATAGTATAATTATTACTTGCTAAACAGTGCCATTAATTGATTTTATTGTGATACAAGACATGTAAACATGTACAGTGCTTTTCTATTTGTTTTGCTGGGATCTAGAAGGTGAACAAATCGATACAGATATCCCTCATAATGAAGGAACACACATTTCTTACAAGTTGCAAGTGACCTTTAAACTTTTTTGTTGGATGAATAATATACAATGCACGTACATATACATTAGGTGACAGTGACATTTGCAATACAACATTTATGACGAAAAGCCGAAATTATTGAGCGAGCAAAAGTGAAAGTTTTTTTTTTGGTTTCCATATTCCCTTTAGAGGCAGTCTTAAAAGAGTAAAGATGAAAAGATAGGAAGTAGAGCAAGATTAGATATTCGGAAATGTTTATTTTTTGTGCAATAACAATAGGAAAGTCAAGAATGTGTAATATTTTGTGTGCGATCATCATTGAACAGAGAAAACTCTGAGGATTATGGGAAGTACAGAAACTGTCTAGCGCTCCTCTCGGTTTTGTTTTTTGAATTGATGTCATTTCGTACATTTTTGGTAGCATCTGTTACAACAAGACTGATGGATCTATGATGACGACATGACTTTCCCAAGATCATCATGATGGCAGTTTTAAAAATGAAATATACATTATATATAGCAAATCATATAATAATGATAAACATTACACACAGTTCCTCTTATTTAGGAGAAATGGATTTTTATATGGAAAATGGAAAGGAAGTTTTTGAAATGGGAAGTTTTGAACGATTTTGTAGATAGAGACATACAAAGTGAAAGTAGAATAGGGAAGGGAGAAAGTAAAGAGAAATAGTAGAAGAAGGGAAAGCAAAGAAGAATGACAGTTCTTCGTTTGCAGCATCTGCTGCTTTTGGTGATGATGATGCAGTTGAACAGACTAATCGTGAGTTTACCCCAAAAAAATGTATAAATAGATAAGTGCACATGTTCCATGCTAATGCATCCGCATAACATCTTGTGCTAGTTAGAAAGAATAAAAAAAAGTTTTTATATTTTAATTTGGCCTTACTAATGATCCATATTATCGTATTAAATTAAGCTGCATTTACAGCAGGAAAAAATTATACGTAGAATGTTAAAATCGGGTTGGGCATTATAAAGAGAAAAAGGTACTACTTGAATATGCATGAATATTTTACGTTTGGTATTATTTTTGCCAAAATATTTTGAAAAAGTCTAAATAATTTATGTAGTCATAGACAAATACCGTATTGGCCTACATTATGTTTTTTTGGTTTATAACCGTTTTGGATTATATAGAAAATAGCTAGTGACAGTACAGCAATGCGATCAAGACACGATAACCCGCAATTTTTAGCAGGTGAATTACGACGATGCTGGTAATGTTAATATAATGACATTGAAGCTTTTTCTAAAAGAAAATAAATTATTAAACAACTGTGTTTTTCATGATAATTATTCGTTAAATGACAAGAAAATGACGAAAGAACACAGAAATAAACTTCATGAACATACATTTGACATGACGAATAAAAAGAGAATACGTTCTAACTTACGAACATATACATGGCATTTATATAAAGAGATTGTATTTAAAATAATGTTCGCTTCTTAAAAAATATACTTTTAAAGAAAGTATATTTTAACAAAGTGGTTGAAAATCAGGCGATATTTTTTACTTTTTGGGTAAAGTATTTTTAAAGATCTTAAGTAGCCGTACTGTCGAAAATTTTTATGGAGTCCATGGTCATTATATATTATATATATGACTGGCTATGGGCGGTATCGGAATTTATATTATTTTTTTCTAACAAGACACAATTTCGCAATCTGCACATAAGGCAGAATAAGATATAGAACATAATATAACACACAATACACATGCATATATATACATATATTACCCAGTTGTCAAAAATATTAAAAATACAAACGAAAATTATTGAATTTTAAAGTAAATGGTGGTATTTAAAATAAAATGAATCAAATGAACAAAAAATAAATTTTAAAATTGTTCAAAATTTGGAATTTTTTTAGGTAGATAAGTATTAACGATTGATTTAGGATATTCAGGATATTTACAGTGGATATCTGTTTTTTGTAAAGGGAAAGAAAGTGCATTTATGGTGCATTTTTTATCTGTCTAACAGAAACTTTTTAATTTTTAAAGGCGATAATGGTGATGGTAGTGTTTGCTTTAAAAATTGCTTAAGAAGCTTTCATATTTTTTTTGTATTTTTGCTTGCTTTTTTGAGAAATATTGACATTGAGTTTGAAACACACTGATTTTTTTGTAGCTTGTTTTTTTTGTTTGTGATGGGGTTCCCATCACTATGGAGAT
This sequence comes from Entomobrya cf. arborea Gr-Col-00668, assembly GCA_034699025.1. Taxonomy (NCBI): domain Eukaryota; kingdom Metazoa; phylum Arthropoda; class Collembola; order Entomobryomorpha; family Entomobryidae; genus Entomobrya; species Entomobrya cf. arborea Gr-Col-00668. Next base: position 21,830 of record JAQIWN010000664.1, on the reverse strand, counting down.
ATCTTACCAGCAAACACATTACCAGACATGGGTCCATGTGGTTGATAGAGAAGGAGAGAAACATGATGATGCTCATTTTCAGAAGGAGTAGTAGCGTTTGCACACGCACCAGTGGCGTTATACGAGGCGTTTGATGCACTTGCAATTGATGAAGATGAGGAAACACAAGAAGAAGGGGAAGTAAATGAGGGACTAGAAGAGGACAGCGTCGGCTTACCTACAATATCAACAACAACACAAATCTTGACTATTCCACATAAAAATTATTATAATCATAATAATAAATATTAAATAATTGATAAATACAAATCAGAATCACACACAAGTTTACAAAATGAAATGAAAAAATAAAAACCCAATTTAAAAATAACCATCAATATATTATTTGCATGCAGCAACCGAAGCCATAAAAATGTATAAAAAAAAGATAAGTAAGTGAACAGTTGTAAAAATCATCCTTATATGATTTGATAAGTAATCAATCTTGTACGAGTCATTATTCAAAAAAAAAAAATGAAACGAATTTATCCATGCATTCACTCACAAGATTAGACTTTTGATCAACATTTTTTTTCTCTCGTAAAAGTGGACAAACAAAAAAAAAGTATATTAATCTTCTTTCCTTTTCGTTTTCATTAAAAAATTCTAAGGGAAAACTTTTTTTGTGGCACAACAGGACACGGAGAGAGTCTCAGGGACATGTGTGTGTGTGTTTTGTGTGTAGAAGAACGAAATTTCCGGTGGTGGTTTGGTTTGTTCATACAACTCATAATAATTTAGCATGTATTCATGTAATATATATGCCATATAATATATAATGTTATGCATGTATGGTGTATTCTCTAGTCAGTAAGGTTTATTTTCTTCATTTGCGTCGTTTCGTTCCAGTTATTATTATTTTTTTCATTTCGTGTTACCAAGTTACCCTACTTATCAAACAACATCATTAATTTTTTTTCCTGGTCAGTAGCATGATGATGAGCATGATAATATTCGGTTTCAGATGAAAGTTAACAACTTCATTAACTCAACATTATTATGTCAGGCTTATTAACTTGGGAATATGGAGTTGGAAAGAGAAAAGAGAGTGTACATAATATATATTATGCATATATGTAAGGTTTGGATTGGACATGGCAAATGCTAAGCCAAACTCATCATTTTTTTTCTTTCAATGCTACTAGCACTACTACTATTATACAACGCTCGTCAGAAGAACGGAAGGCAAGCCAAAAAAAAATGACGTTGTAATTAATCCACTCCAATTTTTTTGTCGTATTTTTGGTCCCTATTTAATAGAACGAAACCATTTCTTGCTCTATAATTCGTCTGAACTACGAACGAACATACAACAGGATCACAAATTATCTGGTAGCAATTAGCAGCAGGTTGGTACTTTCTTCAACAACGTATTTATATATTTATTTATGTAGAAAATAGATAAATATGCAAGATATCTTTAGTTCTTTATGAAAAATATATTTTTCACTGGTAAGCTCTGTTATGAAGTTTAAAATGAACCTATTTGGAATATTTACTATAACTTGTACTTTTACAGCCATGGAATTAATGTCAAGCCACAAGATCCCGCTGGAGAAAGTTGTGTCAAAAAATTCTCCTACAAAGTGAATTTTAATCGTTATCCTATTTTTTTTGGATAGCATGATGCCGAGTTATGTAAAATCTATCATGATCATTTAAATTTGACTAATATCGCTAGACAGGTAGTAAACCAAATGACATGACTTTCCCTTCGCTGATACTTGTGAATCATCCACCATGAGAGGTTGACATTATTTCTATGCCTTCCATGTACTTTGCATTGTCCAGGTAAGCACAATAAAACATTACATTTGCACACAAAAAGTAGTCAGTAGAGAGAGACTGTTATTATATGTACGATGAATCAACATCCTGTTCGTTTTCTACCAACCAAACCGCCATGCCAAGTAAAATGATGATAGACTCGACTGGTGGAAACAGGAAACGTTCTCCACAGTCCACCGAGAGAATAAATTGACTAGTCATCGTTGTCTTATAATATGCCTTTCTATACATACTCCCCATCATCATAATTACTACCTTTGTACTTGTATTACTCTGTATACAATTACAATTTTCCCTTTCTCGTTCCGCGATTTTAATCATCATCATCATCATCGCATCACCAGCAAATAATATACACAAATCCACATACAACGCGTGTATACTTTTATTACTATTATTATTCTTATAATTATTCTGTAGATAAAGTGCATCCATCTGCCTACCGCACCGTCCGCGTTCCTCTTTTTAAAAAAAGAACGCTTGATGATACGATACTATTAAAGTTTACCCAAATAAAAACTCTTTCAAGTAAAGTCAAAGCTGGGTTGATATTATTTTTTTTTGCTTTTCCAGCTTTAAAAAAACCATGACCAAAAAGGTGAGTAGAGAGTAGAGTTAGTTGTATGGGGAATGGGGACCACCTCCACCAAGCCAGGAGGATAACCTATCATACAATATCATTGCACTGCACAAGCTTTGCAAACTACCCAAAGAACCAAAGCCAATGCACTGACACTGGACATGGACAACGGTAGTATTTTTTTTAGTGCGGCGTGGTTTCTCAAAATTTCTAAGGTACTCCAGTCAAAAGTCCAGCAGCGGCGGTGACGGTGTGGTGGTGGTGGTGTTGAGCCGCTCTAACTCTACTTGTATAACAAACGTATGAATAATGTGTGCTTTTTGTATCTTATATGCCGCTTGTGTTTGCATGCCTTTCCCCACCACCACCACCTTTTACCATGCATATTATTATTATTTTCTCTTACTAGTACTCCTTATTATGCATACCATCATCACAGACAAAAAAAAGTCCAGAGTACATCTATCTCACTCAGCTCAGCTAGTCAGTTTGTTTAGCTGCTGCTGCTGGTCTGGTGTATAAATATGTGTGAGAGTTGAGCGGAGTATATATGATTATTATTGCTATTATTCCTCCTTCAATGCTTTCTTTCTTTTCTTTTTTCTGGCTAGAGCTTTTCTGTGTGTGATGTGATGAGGTGATGAGTGATACTACTAGGGGGACAGTTGTTGTCATGGTATCATGTGAGGACAACAAGCCGTGCTCTCTCTACCTCTCTTCCTATTCTCCTCTTTCTGCCAACTTTCTAGTTTTAAGTCAACTCAAAAGCATCGCTCTTTTTTATTTCTCTCTCTCTTAACCATCCATCCTGCCTGAGAAAATGGAGAGAGAGAGAAGCTTTTAATGTGCTTTATATCTTGATACATAATATGTTCTGTTCTCATGCTCTTATATTCACTCATGTCCCTTTTCGCCCTCCGCGTTGGCCTTGGAAAATTTACATCATCTTCTGGTTTATTTTCTTGACTTTCCTTCTAAACAATTTAAGCAGTGTGTATATAATGTACACACATGCCATTATAATATATGTATGATAGAGATGGATGATGATGATCATCATCATATGAATATCTACATGTAATGTGAATGGAGTATATAGATAATATGTAATTATATATAAGATATTATTATTGTGACAGTAACAGAACCTTGCTTCTTGGGATGGAAGAGCAACAAAAGAAACACTCCATTTTTTCTATTCTTTACATTGTATATTAACTTTGTATTATCTCTTTATGTAACAGTTCGTGCGTCGTCTCTTGGTAAAGCTTGTATTAGTAGGCGTCATGCATGCGCGAACAAGTAGAAAGTAAAATATTACAACAGCGAAAAGGCAAACTGAAAAAAGTGTTTGCTCTTTTTTGCCTGCCAACTTGCTCATCTCATGTGAAAACAAGACATAGAGACTAGATGGGAAGAAAAGGAATACTAAATGAAATGATGGTGAGAAATGGTGACAATGGAGAAAGTAATTTGATGAAGTTAATACGTAGAAAAAGATGAAAGTTTTATGCTTCTTTTGAAGAATCAGATTGCTTAACTGAGAAGTACCTTGTATTGAAAAAAATAAATATTTTGCTGCTGCTTATTCTTATTTTTAAGAAGTTTTGGGTTTTAAGGTTATTTTGAAATGGTTTGAATGGAATTATGGTGAATATGCCTGTATTGATATATTTATGTGTAACCACAAACCTGCGAGCCGAAGCGCAGACATTCGCTGAAACTCTGGTTCCTGTAACCATTTCCACATTCGACGAAACGTCTCCCGACCAGACTTGAGTTTGGACCAAGGTTTCGGATTTCTCAGGAGATCGGACAAGGTGCCCTGCGAGCGACAAAGTACTCTTTGTGCGAAGATTGCTTGAGGAATGCTGTACCTCTTGAGCTCCGCACTAATTCTAGCGGCGAGCTCCTTTGTGTTGATCTCCTCTAGCTCGCCGCTTGTGCTTCCTGCAGAGGAGATGCTGCCGGCTGAACCCGCAGGTGTTGAGGTTAGCGTGACCACTCCTCCTCCAGGAGACTGTGAGGAGGACACCACACTAACAACACTTTGTGTTTGATGTTGTTGCTGTTGTTTCACTGATACACTGTTCAACACTGTTCCAACAGACTGTATGTGAGGATGGGAGGAGGAGGACGCACCAGTTAAAACTACTGAGAGAGGGGGACTCGCTCTCACGGGGGAGGCAGTATCCCGATGAGCTACAACCACCGCTGTGGCCAATGGCGGGGAGGAGTGCGATGAGGAGTTTGGGCTTGCTACCCCGTTACTTGCTGATTGCTGGGGGTGAATCAGCAAGGTGGACACGGTGTTCACAGAATGATGATGATGTTGCTGCTGTTGTTGCTGGTGGACAGACTGTTGACTGTTTGTTGACTGTTGTTGCTGTTGAGATGATGTGTTGGCAGGATGATTGTTAGAGCTACTTTGTTGTAAGGGCGAGGGACTAAGACTCGGCGTGTTTCTGTGAGTACGACTACTTTGGTCAGTTGGCGAGGGGAAAGAGGAAGGTGAGTAACCATTATTGGTAGGTGACTTGGGAGGCGGAGAACTCATTTGATCCTGTCGCATGCCGTTGGCTTGTGAGGAAGAAAGGTGTTCTGAGGGGATCCCATTTACAGGTGAAGCAGAGTAGTGATGAGGCGGCGACACGCACATGGGAGCCAATTTTTCGTAGTTGGAGTAGGGATTTGATGCGAGGGCCAGCCCAGCTAGTCCATTGTGCTGCATTACAGTGAAGGAGCCGGCAACGTTTCCCCCTGCGTGCCCATAGCTGAACTTATCTGTCATTGTAGATATGGGGGGTAGTGGTTGTAGGGGGGTTAAGGTAGCATACTGAGATCCGGCGGAGGTGCCCGGCGAAAATCCCGTCGGACTGAGCCTTCCGTTGTGAACTGTGGTCAATGCTACTTGATAACCATGCTCGGCATTTTGTGCTGCTGCGTGGAGCGCACGAAACTCGGCCGCGTCAATCATGCTTGACATGGACACTCGATCGTGCTCCCCGTCAATGTGACCGTCTGTCGTATTGTTCGTGTTTGAGGGGGAGGTGGGCTCTTCTTCCTCTTCCTCTTCTACCTCCTCCTCTACCGAGTGGTGGTGGTGATGGTGGTTATGATGATGCTGATGACTATGATGCACGTGTTGGTGATGATGGTGAGCATGATGAAGATGCAGTTGTTCGTCGTTGCTATTTGACACGTCTTCCTCCCCAACCTCTTCCTGCTCATGGGAAGATTGATGAAGCTCCTGCGCAAACACTGTTTGTCTTCCCCTCACCACCGTGTCAACGGTGTCAACGGAAGGTGGAGACTCATTAATATAGTCAATCACTTGTCTATTTCTGCCACCACCGACAATCACTGTGAGCTCTTCCCCTCGGAGGGCTGCTGCTGTGACACTCGAGGAGGGAGCTCCTCCAGAGGCGGACAGCCCTCTCTGGGAAATGATGAGGGGGGAAATGGACGACTGCTGGTGCTGCTGCTGTTGTTGTTGCTGAGTTCTATTGTTATTTGTCGTGTGGCAACCACCACCGGCGCTACTGCTGCTACTACTTCTACTATTACTGCTATTATTGTTATTGTTACTATTGTTGTGATTATTGTTGTGGTTGTTATTGTTATTGGAGAGGGACAGGTCTTCAGCGGCAGTTTGTATCAGCTCGTGTTTCACCTGAGTGACGATCCGATGGAGAGTGAGTGTTTGCGGAACAGACGATGGATTGGAAGTGACGACAACGAGCCGAGTGGTTGTGTTATTGCTACCACCACCGCTGCCATTGTTTTCAATGAGTGCTGCTTGTGTGCTGGCTGCTGCTGACAACCAATGTTGTGCCGACCCTCTTCCTCCCAGCTCACCTCCTCCACTGCCACCACTGCTACCAGCCAACGTCGCAACAGCAGACGAGGCTGATGATGATGACGACGACGAAGAAATGGTTGTCGGTCTTACTCCTACTGCTGATGTTGTGGACATGTTGTTACCATTGGCATTACCACTGCTTATGATTATGGTAGGGGTGCTCCCATGCTGCACTACCGTGCATACCTGGTCTTCTCCTGTATCCGTCAATGTGTCACCACTACGGAGCCGGTGCTCAGCAACGGCACTAGTCCCTCCATCTGTCAACACTAATGAGCCGTTGCCACTGGAGCTTAGTCTACCACCAGCGCTTGACACTAAAGTGCCCAAAATGTGGGGATGATGGTGGTGGAGATGGTGATGTCTTTCTTGCTCGTCCTGCTGCTGCTGATGCTGCAAGTCCTCCTCACACTCCTCCAGATCCTTTTCCAGCTCTTGGCTGTGATGATGATGATGGTGGTGGTGGTGATGGAGATTGTGGTGGGAGGAGGCATGGGAAAAGTGGGAATGTCTCGCTAAGGAATCATCCTCATCCCCCAGGTCACCTTTCTCTACAACGAGAATGGTTCCTGGGTGATGATGGTGATGATGATGATGGGGAACAGAGTGATGCTCACTGTGAGAATGAGCCTCATCCCCTTCCAGTTCATTGTCTGTTTGATATACTGTATCACTAGTGTCAGCTTCCGCTGCTGCCTGGTGCAGGAGAATTTGATGGCGGTGAAGTTGCTTCGGATCAAGCAACTCTTCACTCCCATCCTCCGATATGACCACGCTTGCACCCGTAGCGCTCAGTTGAGAGGCATTTATAAGCGCCGCCGCTCTCAGGTGCTGGTCATCCATCACCTCCGTCTTAAAGTGATGATGATGATGGTGTGGATGGTGGTGGCTGTGGTGCTGTAGCTCATGAGAATGTTGTTGCTGAGGTGATAGGGATTGTTCTTCGAGAAGGGCTCTCTCGTCCTCCCCATCATCTCCACCACCTCCATGGAGCACTCCTGCAGAGTGCTGTTGTTGAATTATTTGTTGTCCAACAAGCAGCGCAGAAGTGGATCCCCCACCATGGTGATAAATGATACGTGTCACGGGTTGGGGAAAGTCATGAGCGGTGGTAACAATTTGGTGGTGGTGGTGATGGTGATTGGACGCTTCATCATCCGGCGAGGTGGCGGATTCCTCTAACAGCACATCATTTCGATTGGCTATACCGATGGAGGAGGCTGTGGACGTTGTGGCGGTGATTACATCACTCACTGATACACCGTCCCTTTGTTGCGTGTTCCCGTTTGTACCGTCCACAATCACACAATGATCAACAAGACCCTGTTCACTCAACGCTTCCATGATGACCCCATCATCGGGCCCTACGCGAACTGCTAACATTTAGCTCACCGATGTTTTCTTATCTTCAACAGAAAAGATAAGAAGGCAATTCATTTATCATCTTCATCTTTTTCCAACTTTCCCAGCGAAAATCCCGTAATCATGTAATGAGCACAGTGCACAAAGAGAACCACGCACAAGCAAAACTGGCTTACACTCAAACAGTAAAAGTAAATTACTGATTCACTCAGTTATATGCATACTTTCTCTTCATTTGTCATGCATTTAGGTCGAAATTATTTCAGGGCAACATTCAAGCAAAATCAGAATTTTCAGAAACATCTTGTCTTTTAAAAAACTACAAATTTGATCGAATCAAGTCTACGTGTATCTCTCTTGACTAGTCTATATAGTTGTGATTATGTTGAAAGTTTTGTTTGTGTGTGAACATCGAATTTATAGGCACAAACAAGCAAGTATCCCAACTGACGATACTGATGAATACGTGAAAAAAATAATCATGTCAACTATCATATTCATAGTACAAGCACAAAGTTAGGCATTTTTAACGACAATTAATTTCGTTAAGCAAAAAAGGACTAGTATTATTGCACTTTAATTTTTCATCATTGACTAGCATTCACTTGACTAGCTACATATTATGCTATTTGTATAACTGCTAATTATTTAAATCAGTTTTGAAGAGAAGACACTCAATTCTAAAGAAAATATTGCTACAAGCTTTGACCATCGTCACAAAAAAAATCACCCTCTCATCCCACAAAACTGGCCTCACTTTCTCTTCCTGCTTTGTCTCAATTTAAGGCCTTTTCCGTTACAAATACATTTAAGCATGTTTTAACCACTTTGTTTTTTTTTTCTTCCCCAAAATTACTTCACATTCCACATTTTTAAAGTTTGCAAACTGATGACACACTCGAAACAGCTTTAGAATTTAACTGCAAGCAAAAATATATTTAGCTTTGACTAGCATCTTTTAATTCACAGTATTTTAATGTTGACTAGCTAATTACTTTAAAAGTTTTACATAATTTTTTTTTCTTTCGTGTTTTTGTATACAGTGTAATTGTATATCATGTGTCTGTTGACTTTTCTCTTTAAGGTATTTTTCCTTTCTTTTTTACATGATCACATTATTTTTCCATTTGTTAATTTCTTTTTATTTATCAAATTCAATGAATCCGTCACACTAACAAACAAATTTATTACGCACACAACTAACACACAAACAAACTGTTACAGTTACATCCAACTAGTAATAAAAAATATTAATTTTTCTCTCTAAAATTTAACTCTTTCTGTACAAAATTCCTGTCCAGAGACCTTTCTCTTCTTCACTTATATTTTTTTTACATCTCTTCATTTTTTTCAAAAAAGAAGCAGGAAAAGATTGTCCACTTTTATACATGTATCCAGTAGACGTTTTCTAGTTGTTGATGAGATAATACACTGAAAGAATATAATATTATATTGTTGTCGAGTTATATTGAAAAATAAAAAAGGAATAATAACCTAGTCAAGTCAAGTCACAAGCAGAAGAATATGAAGAAGATGCAACAACAACAATAATAATAATGGTATATCTTTTTAAAATATATATATAAAATATATACGTGTTCGCTTCTCTTCTTCGCTCACTCCATGTAAAAAAAAACATATAAAGAGAAAGTTGATAGATGAGAAAAATACACAGGACACACACTTTACTTTTTCTTCCTTCTTTTCTTTCTAGATTTCTTCTTAGCTTTTCTCTACCAAGCCATACTACTCTCTTCTCTCTAGATACTCAACTCACAAGACTACCTTACACTTTTCTTCTTGTTGTTCCTGTTGTGTATGTACCCTCTCTCTCACTCTCTCTCTCTCTTTCCCGGATAATTATATGTGTATAGTGAATATACAAGAAATATTTGTAGAAATCTAAAGGGGAAAATACACCACCACTACCATAATACTAACTACTACCACTATCGGTGCTGCAAAGAGAGATTCAAGTCAAGTCAGTCATCATCACCAGAGCAGACCAAGAGAGAAGAGCAGACCAAGACCAGCATCACACTAACAACCTACCTAACAAAACCAGTATTTAAAAATGTAAAAAGTTCTTAGAGGTCTTCTCTTCTTCGTTTTGTTGAATTTGCATTATTATCATTACGATGTCTAAAGCCTAGATGGTATCCATGGTGGAGTTAGAGTTAGAGGTGGTGGTGGGGACAGTAGTGTTGGTAGTGATCATGATGCTGCTGATGAGTTTTTTCCCTTAATTTTTTTTCTCCTTTCTCGGGGACAGTAGTGATGGTGATGGTGGTGGTGGTTGTTAATATGCTTACTTAAAATGAGTTTTAAGTATTTAAGTGTCTCGTAGTATAGGTAGCTGTGTGAATGTAATATGTGATATATGGTGGTGTTTTAGTTGTATACATGTAGGATATAGAGAGAATTCATTTTTACATAAAACATAAAATGTCATGTCAAGTTAATAGGTTCATAGGTAGGTTATGTAGATATGTTATGTAGGTAGGTAGTGTGGTAGTGATGATGATGATGATAATAACAACGCAATTTTCTTTATATTTCGGGGATTGTGAATTGTGGATGATTGTATTCATTTCTTCGTAAGTCCTAGTCATCAGCAGCAGCTTATACAAGAATAATAATAGAATATGCCTGGAAAATATATACAAGATATGTGGAAAGAGAGAACGAGAGAGAGAGAGAAATGGAAAGGAAGTTTTCAGGAGAGAGAGAGAGAGGACAACATTTAACAATGAAATGCATTAAAACAGTTTTCCCGACATGCTTGCTTTTTAGGTGCATTATTATTTTTTGAATGTATGAATGTATGTCTATCTCTCCAAAATGTTCAATGTTAGTTATGTACACAAGCTTGTGTAATATGTTTTATATTTTTTTGTGTATAGGTGCTTGATATACATAGATATTTCTATATCGGACTGATTCTGCGTACACCCTTCTTCGGTTTTTTTTTCAGGCAAGCAACATCAACATCCCATATAGTTCCATTTCCATCCAGGGACATGGACAAAAACTCAAGCTAAGAGTGTAAAAGCATAAGTATAAGTTGAAGAGAGAGAGTATGAGCGACTGTTACACAAGCATACATGCTCACTTCTTCAACTACAAACTCAACAAAGTGCGCTCTCACACTCATACACAAAAAAAACTTCCCCTAAAATTTTCATCTTTCCTCTTTTCCGTCACGTCAGCTTTATGTAGTAGAGGTTATATAGGTATAGGTAGTAGTCTCTCTCTCCGTCCTTTTCCAGCAAAAGCTCTAACATTTAGTTGCGTTGTTGTACAACACATAATAAATATACATATACACACGGTCATCATCATCTTCATCGTCATAAAGGTTTGTGTGTGTGTGTATAATAGGAATAATCAGTCCTCTGGTCCTTTTTCTTATTATTACTTCTGCTCCTCTGCTCTCTCTCTCTCTCTTTCATTCTCTCTCACTCACTCTCTCTTCCCGTGTGTCTTTCTGGATGGATCATGGATGGATGAACGGATGAAAGACGTAATAATATTATAACCTGGTTTGGCCTGCCCTGTATGAGTTACGAACTCACTCAGCTCAGTGTTTTCCCCTTTTTTTATTTACCAAGCTTGTTACCTACCACCACCACCACCTCTGTCTCTTTTTGTTGCTTTTTCATAATATGCCTAGATACAAACATTCACATGGCATGTACAATGTATGCATGGTAATCTCCTTTTCCGTAGGACACCCTCTATCTCTCTCACTTTCTCATGATGTCGTCATGTATCTCAAAAAGTACAACAATGTTTAAAACAATAATATACAAAGTATAAATACATGCATAAAAAGTGCTTTTAACATGATTTGTACACTTACACTTTTTTATATACATCAACATCACATCACATTTCTATGTCGGTTTTTTTGGGTGGTGGTGGGTATGGTGGTGGATAAGAACTCTACCAGGATCACAGATTAGAAAGAGCGTCGTCGTCGTCGTTGTATAATTTTATGCAGAGGGGTTATGCTTTTAGCGAAAGTCATGATGGTTTCATCATGGTTTCATGGAAAAAGGACATGTAACTTTATTTCAATTACGCTTTTTCAACTTTATAGTTATTCTTATTGTCCATCCATGTAACATGTAGTGTAGTGTGCTTGTGCTTTCTCTTCTTTATTTTGTGTAATTTAAATTTATACGTATGACTCGTATGAGTATATTATTTATATTATATGCCCACTATCATACCATACCAAAGTGGTGGGCAGGCTTGGATGGATTTGGAATTTTCTTTAGAAATCTTTTTTTGGACGGATGTGGACGAAGAAGCAAAGCAGATGGAATGATGGAAATACTTTTTTATTCCACGAAAATGGAAAAGCATACCACAAAGTTATGATTGAATCAGATCACATCAGATCAGTTGGAAATATAGGGGAAGATTTTTATTAGTTCTTTACTGCTGTATATTAGCCACATTATTATCTTATAAAAAATAAAATTACATATCTACTCATTTTTTGAATGCATGACAGGAGAAAATGCGAGAAAAAAGGGAGACGTGGTGGAGGAGGAGGAAGAGGAGGTAGTGGTAGTACCTGCTTGTTTTCCTGTTGTTGTTGATATTGTGCTGCGAAGCAACTGACTGACTTGTCTTGATGGCTCTGGTTCTCTGGTGATTTTTGTGAATGTGAGCAACACATGGGCAGGTAAGTACGCAGTTTAGTTTCTAGGGATAGTCAAGTGAAACAAGGTAAAAGGTAAGAAGAGAAGAATGGGAAAAGAAGTTGGAAGTCGACGAAGACGAAGAAGAGGGGACCGAAAAAGGGGATCATTATTTATACCGCCACCACCACCACCACGGCCATGTAGTCTTATTATGTGATGTGATATGTATGTGTGTGTAATGCATTGTTCTTCTTCCTATTTTCTCTCATTTTTTTGTTGATGCTTTTGCTGTTGCCAGGATGGAAACATTCTGCTCCTTTCTCTTCAAAACTCATATACAAACATAGTTACAGTATTTAAAAGAGGGAGAGACAGAAAGAGAGGGAATAATACGACGGGGATGGATGGTGGTGGTAGTGGTATGCATGGAGTGCGTACATATTTTTTGCTTTATACTACCTCTTATTAAAAACACGACACGACGACCAAGAAATCTTGTAATCTTTTACTTTACTGAATTGTTGTGTAAGCCTGAAAAGTCTGTATAATTACATGGGTTGATGTTGATGTAAATTATTAATATTATTCCGCAGTAGTTTTAAATGTAAAATGTGATATAATTACTTATTGCATGAATATACTCAGACTCACCTTTTATAACCCGTCTTATACTTTAGTATGCTATAAAGAAAGGGTAAACAATTGTAATAAAGTTATTGTTTAAGCATAAAATTATTTCATTATTATTATTAGTGACTACATTTCATGTATGTTATATCTTAAATATGGACATGGACAAGCAAGTGGTTGTAAAATATGTGGTGGATGGTTGCAGCTGCCGTTGTTAAACCAGTTCATCCGGAAGAGTGAAAGAATAGGGAATAAAATAAAAAGGCCTCATATTCTAAATTTGCTTCTTGCTATTTGATACATTAACGTGGAACATTACTGCTACTCCTCTACCAACTACTTTTGTTACCGTTGCATTTTTATTTTGTGCATATTCATGCCCCTTCTTTTTTGTAATTACTTTTACTTTACGTATGGATGTAGCAATGTAAGTACACAATATGTAGTTGTGTGTGTGCAGTGAACATGCACACATGAATGTGTATGTGGAACTGGTGGAAGGAAAGGGTTGCAAGATCTGTCTACTAATCTTACATACGTAGAAATGACGAGTATAATGTTTGGATGTTTGTTGTTTTACATACTGATTGTGAATAGGAAGGGAGAAAAGGGGAAATATTAAAAAATAAGCCATGATGACATGACAGTTTGTGATTTGAAGAGATGTCGTCTTTTTTTCTAAGCCAAAGCCGTAGTTCCTTCAAAATACAAAATGGCAAGTTCGTTTTTTTACTTTTTCTTTTTGTTTGAGTATGACATATGAAAAGACAGGAACGAATTAAATGTACGCATATTATTTTGTATGACTAAAGCTATAATATTGCATATTATTTATGGGGCATTTTATTGCTTGATTGCTAATTTTGACGTTGGATTCATTCTTCGATAGTAGAAACTTGATAACCTTTAAACTAACACCGAAAAGCATTTACCGGAATCGCAGGCTACATCATGTGTCAGTATCAGTCAAACTACCAGTATTTTCGGGCAAAAACATCAGTTATACTTTTATCAGGTTTTAGCAGGTTTACCAAATGGTATCATTTGGCCTTCAGTTCAGACTTCAGACATGTATGACCATTTGTAGAACTTGAGAAAATATGTAGTGATCATTTAATTGATTTATAAATTAGTTTAACAGCTAAACTAGCATATCAACATATTTATATTCAATCCAATTGCATATTTCATTTTCAATTTAAATCAGTGCCAAAATGGCATTGCTAATTCAGTAGTCAGAAGAACTATGATTGCGATTATTGCAGTGAAATCAAAATCCAACAGCATCAGCATGGCATAACAGGCAAGCAAGTCAACCAAGCCATAGTTGATAGGTTGTGGGGTTTCCTTTGTTTCGTTCGCGTTATTTTTTGAGTTGTTTGTCAGTATTTGTTGTGCTGTTACATGAAATACATGAATCCCATTTCACTCTATGGGTTTTTTTCTCTTAGGAAAGGAGCGCGTCTTAAATATCTGAAAATCTAAACAATTACATTTCAATTCTGTTTTAGTTCATGAATCGATCGATCCCGTTAACAACGCCAAAAACAGGTAAACATTGTAACTGTTAAATAAATTTAAAAAACCAGAAAGTTTCTTTAGTTAATTGAAAATTGATACATCAGGTGCTCACAAAAATGCAGAGGGACTACCCTGTCAGTGACGACGAGGATGATAATGGTGACACTGATTACGATTTTAATGAAGACGACGAATCGGAAGAAGATGAGGAGGATGATTCTTGTGAAGATGACTCCCAAATACATGCACTGATTGATGATCTTGAAGTAAAGTTCCGGCAGCTGGTGTGCACAAAAATTGGAGAAGCTGAGCAGTTTTTCGATGACGCAAATACTCTGCAGCGTCCAGTGTTTCATTCTCTTAATGTGGGGGAGCCTCAAGTGGGGGATCTTTGTCAAGGGGGAAATAACAGTAGGTCACAGGGAAATGCTGATGGGGTTGTGGAAGTGAATACTTCAATGAAAAATGATAGTTCAGTTGTTGCTGACGGAGGGACTAAAGAAAGTGCTACCCTGTCTCAGCGTTGTGAAATAGGTGTTCAAACTGATGAAGACATTTGCTCAGTTATCAAGTCTTCTGGCACCCTCGTATCAACTGAAAACATGTGTAATAGGGATGAGAGTTTGGAGCCAGATCAAGCAAGGGCTGAAATTGGCCAGTTGCGGGATGTTCGGGACTCTCTGGTAGCAGGACGTCAGGAGTGGGCAGCTCAGCTAAAGCAATCGGATGATAAGACTGAGGATGAAATGAAGAAAATAGAGTGCAAAGTTTACGAGATTGAAGAAGCTATTGAAGCGGTTGACACAGCGATAGAATTTAAGAATGAAATTGTGACGGGGCAAACGCCAAGTAAATCTTCGATTGGCGGGGGAGAAATAACCCCAGGATCTAATGAAGCTCAGCTTGTAACCCGATTGGAATCATTATCAATAGAAGAGCTACGTAGACTGCTTTGTGTGTATTTTGCCAAAGTTGTTGAACTGCGATCATCGTCAAGAAGACTGGAGAAGAATTTAGAGCTTGCTGAAAATGAAATTGAGCAACTGAAACGAAGGTCTGCAAGCGACCGCAAGTATTTCCAAACACAACATGAGGAGGATGTTAACAGAATTCGTCTCTTTATATCAAGTCGACAATCAAGAAGTCACCCTGACATTGAAAGTGTGTTCCGGGATATGCATGACACGCTGGTGAACACTCGCAAGAAAAAACACCATTTAGAAGTTGCGTTGACTGAACTGTTAATACGGCATGGCTATCTGGTGAATGGTGCAGATTATGATGTCAAACAGGTGGTTAGAATGTTGGGTATTGAAAGTCAGATGGCAGGGGTAGGAGGAACCTCTAACAGAACTACAAGCCGTGCAATCTCTGGTAATCACGGAGGAGCAAGTACATCTGCACATCATTCCCGTTCTGGATCACAAAGGGTTACTAGTAAACCTTCGCATCATCATCCTCATAATTTGAGCAGTCGTCGCAACGGGCAGGTGTTTGATGGCCAGTTTTCCAGACTTCATCGAGGAGATCCGATGAGTATGATGCCTGATGGTTATTGGGAGCGGGAGCACAGACATGCCCAACCACCGACAGGAAATGCCGTTGCTGAAGTGAGAAGGGAGAGAGGACGAATAATAATTCAGCAAAATTCTGGAGCTCCATCATCGTCCAACTATTCACACGCAGGTGGGGGACCTAGCAATCAAGGTGGTCGTCATCACAATCATCATCATGGCTCCAGTCGACATGGATACAAATGATTAAAACATAAAGTATATAATTGATCAGTATATTGAATATATAATATAATTGAATTCTCAAATAGCAATCTTTGTACGCTTAAACTTAAAGATCTGCTAGATTTCTTTGTATGTTATTTATAATAGTTTTGTTCTCAATCTTCCTGAAACAGCTAAAAAAAATCGGCTTCAATCGAAGTAAAAGTTTGTTCTAAGTTAAGTGATTAGATACATTATAAATTATGATGAATGAAAAAGAGAGAGTGTATGTATTTTGTTATAGCTATCGTTTAGAAAACTCCATCGCACACATCGTATTATTGTGTTGGTTATGTTTCTGGTTTTTACAGCTATACTATAATTTTATAATAAATAAATTAAAACAAAATGTCAACGTTTTTAATCTTACATTCTTCAGTTTTTCTGTTATTTTATTTTATACTTTTCATTATGTGACATGTTTATCAGTCAAATAGTCCACATACAGCCATTATTTATACTGTCATCCTCATCCAAAACTTCTCTACCCACTTGCTATATTTTCAATCGTTTTTTTTTCTTTCACTGCATTTCATCTCTTAACTTATCATCATGCAATCACATTATAGTAAAATCAAAATCATACTTAAGTTGGTAATAATATTGACGCGTTTATCATATTTTTATATGTACATTCTTACGAGGTTACAACGGTACATTTTGATCATTATCATTGCAGTATGTGATACACATACTTGGTTACATAGCAAACCGTTTTAAAAATACAATTTTTTTCTATATAATAATAACTGTAGCTTAACAAACAGCGAAAACTTAATTTCGACTCTTCTCCACCAGTGATTATCTGATTATAGGTATGCATCATACATATTAATAACATTAATAAGTAAACAGAAACGAAAACATAGGAGGTAGATAATGAGCTACTTATAACATTCCTATTATTATGCATATGCGTTCATGATACGATAGTATCTGCGAAATTTAATCATCATTACTTTTTACAGGTCATGTCAAGAGTAAAAATTAAGTACATAAATGAATACATTACAATTATAATCGTATATACATAGCAATAAAATATAGCAAAAAACTAAGATTGAAATCGACACATTCATTCGACTAGCATTTTATCAATCATCATAATTTAACCACAGTTATAATAATAATATTATTTTACTATTAGTAGTAGTACTAAATTGTCATTGTGTTGGAGTAATCAAATAATACCTATATTTTTAGTTCATTGCACAATTTTTCAGCGGCTACTAACAATCTTATCCTTACGCCGTCCACAGATTTTTCATTCTAGTTTCTAACGCCTCTTCCTGCCGCTTAACCGCCGTCGTGAGTATAATTAATTAAACTATTTTTATTTTTCATAAAGAAATGAAGGCAAAATTCTTAGAAATGGCGAAGCGTAGTAAATATTACTACGCTAAAACTGCTGCATTTCTTTAACTGACCTGACGATTAAGAAGGTCAGTAATTATTTCCGGTTCTTTGTGGAGTGAGCTGAGCTGTTTTTTATGTTGGTTTTAAGTTTTCAAGTGTAATATATGAACAACTGATTGATTTCCCATAATGCACTAGAAGGTATTATAATTACAAATTGCGGGACAAGGCCAACATATAAATTGGCAAAGACTTTATCATTTGTTATACTTTGCATTTATATCATCCGAGCAGCTTAACAAAAAGCTGTACAACAATTATGTTTACGTTTGTAACAATTAACTATTTATCTTAGAATACCATTATCACGTATGATGAATGACTGAAAGCACTAATCCGTCTGCACTTATGTACTTGCAAAAAGTTGAATATTTTGAAGGGCATCTCATATAAATCTGAATTGCTGCTTGTTACATAATAACAATTGTAATAATTACTCTGACAATATTTAATAATAAATTTATGCAGGCAGATAGTTGTATTACAACATTTAGAACATGAACTATGTTGGATTCGCGTCTAGAAGTATTTTTTCGTTTGAATATAAACTCATCTTCTCAGCCTCACTTGCGTTTTTTAGAAATATACCCGCCATCGCCAAAATATCTGACCTCTAAAACCAAACCCACCCCACCCCTAATATTCTTCTTCAAACTTTCAAAAAATGCGCATCCATTAACGTATGTTTTAAAGTTTGTGATTCAAAAAGTCTTCCGTTTTAACAAGAAGACTGTAAGGTGTGCAGTAGAAATTATGGATTAAGCCTCTCTTGTTTAATTTCTGGGATGCTTGCACAAAATTACTTTATGCTATGTTAAAATTAGTGCAGTAAATCCTGCAATTCAAAAAATCGTAACTTTGTCTGCTTATAAATCCACATAGTCCTTAACTTCAGAACAATAACAGCAAACTTACCCGATTCCCATTTTCATTACTTATTACTATTCATGCCCATTAAATAACAATTTCCTTTCCTGCGACAGGCAGTACACTAGTAAAAAAGTTATTCTTATGTACTCTTTTGTCGGTTTACAAGCAGCAGTAACGGAGATTTTCTACTTTTTGTCGCAAGACCTAAGTGGTCATTGCACGGTATCAGAAAACGATACTGAAAGTTTTGTTTCGAATAAAAAACTGTTCCATTTAATCATCCAGTTTCCATTTTGACTAGACTAAAAATAGTAATAATTACTGAATGATAATTGGTTTCCTTCATAAATACGCAAGAAGGGAGTCGGAAAATCAGCACCATTTCTATACTTTTAAAAATTCAATTATTTTTATGCGATTTCTTTGTAAACTTCGTGTTTTTGCGTCTGTCCGAGGAAAAAAGTACTGAAATAATTACTTTTGGATTGAAACTCTTTAAAACCGAACTAACCTAAAAAAAAAACTCTTGCGTTGCGTATTTCTTGGCAATTCTTTTTCAAACGATGCAGATCACGACACTGCTTTGACATTATTTTGACTTTGACGAGAATTTTGATAAGACATTATAATACGCACGTAACAAATGTCGTCGTTATTTTTTTGACGCTGTTAAGACATTTACAGTTTGATTTTTTAACGACGATTAGGAGGCCACAATAGTCTTCCATTTGAGATAAAAATTTCCAGTTTTCTTACAAATATATAATAATTAGTAACAAAAGGTAATTTCCGTTTATGCTGTTGCTAATGAGACTCATACGTACAAAACAGGGCGTTGTCGACAGGTTCCATGCACGAAGGGCAGGTGAAGCTGCGCATTAGCCAATCATCAATACAATGCACATGATACACGTGCATGCAAGGCATGTATCTCACTCGGTCTCCTTTTGTGAATTCAATCATGCAGATTACGCACCTGGTCACACCAAAAAAGGCAATCCATTACTCAAACGAGTCCTAATTTAAGAAAATACGAATCATTGATAAAATCATCATTAATCTGTTTGCATACTCTCGTGTCTTGGCATTATCATCATCGAAAACTCCTTGGGGCAGATGCTGAATAAGGCCAATGCGTTTGGCAATCTTGACCTGCTCTTCTTCAGTCAGCTGGGTTACTGGACGTCGAACATTGGGCGATGGATAGTACACAGGAACGTTGTGCTCCTATCAATTAAAAAAATATATATCCAAAATTATAGAAATCAGTATTTCTTCAATAAGTTTTTTTGCAGCATTTGTAATGCTTATGCAATACTGATACCTGAGTGTGAATAAGATGATGATGATGGTGATGATGATGGTGGTGGTGATGAAGGCCTCTGTCTGTAGATCCGCTGGTGCTTCCGCTTACTTCATGAATTTGTTCCGAGGATGAAGATTCCCGGGTACCCTCGCCCCCTCTGAGCAACGAGACATCGTCCGAAGCGGTGCCCTTCAGACAGTTGCCCATCTCACTAAAAAAAGCCAAAATATTAAATTATATTATTCATACCAACAATGAAGCCCCCATTGGTCGGTTACTGATTAAAAAGTGATATTTTTTGGGAATCTAACAATAAATAACTAATAACCTAAAAGCTTTATATTCCAGAATTTACAAAACAACACATATAAATACCAAATTCTCATGGAAAATTACAAGCTTGTTTAAAAAATAAAAAGCTGCGAAGCTACACTGCACTAGGGAAAAAAAATCGATTTAATAATAGCTTGCTTGCTTGATTACATCGCTTCAGGAAAAATAGTTTTGGTAATAAGATAAGTAGTGAGTAAACTTACAAAACTCTAGACAAACAACCCCCCATAGGTGCACACTGTACTTTTAACGATTCATTCACTTCTCAATATAAATTATTAACGTCAATGTTTTTGGTGAAGGTAACACTATAATCACATTGTCGACATGTCAGGTTGAGTCACATCCGATGTTTTGAAATGCATAACTTTGAGTACTTTAGAGCTGGTCATCGACTGGTTGACAAAAGCCGTCTTGTTGTTTTGTGAACTGAACAGACTACAGTGAGAAAACAGCCAAAAATCAGTGACATTCCATGTAAGTTGTCATGAAAAATGTAGTT
This sequence comes from Entomobrya cf. arborea Gr-Col-00668, assembly GCA_034699025.1. Taxonomy (NCBI): domain Eukaryota; kingdom Metazoa; phylum Arthropoda; class Collembola; order Entomobryomorpha; family Entomobryidae; genus Entomobrya; species Entomobrya cf. arborea Gr-Col-00668. The sequence continues at coordinate 1,188 of JAQIWN010000664.1, read as the reverse complement.
ATCAAACCAAAATGTTAACTTGAAGTTTGAATAACAGTAATCAAAATAAAATAACTTTCGTGCTGTTATGAAAACGGCTGTCAAAATATTAAGCGCATGATTGTGTCTTTGTTCATATTCAAGACATTCACAAAAAAAAAAGATAAAGAACTTTTTGTGAAAATTAATGAATAGATAAATGAATGAACAAACAAAGACAGCTATTTAAAGAAACACTCGTTTCTTCTCGAATATATATCTAATCTATGAGATTTTAATCTTCCTAATGGACTTGAAAATATCAGAATTATCTTTAAATTGTCAAAATTTCAGTAACAAACAAATTTCAAAACAGTATTCATTAGTTGGGTTGGCTCAACACTTTTCCAGCTCTTAATTCATTCATTATATTGTCTTAGCTAGGGTCACATAATAAAGAATTATGAATAGATGACAGTGACAGTGACATAGTTTCTTAGATATCTAATATCACATTTGTATTTTTTTAATCTACTCAATTTAAAAGCCATGACCACCACCATGTAATCTTATTTAACTTAAAAATTTATTTTTTATAGATAAATTGCAAATAGTTTAACCCGCTCGCATAGCACACCCAAACCAACGCCACACAATTAACAGTTTGAAGAAGTTAAGATGATATATGCTATAATTAAACTACTTGCTACATCGCCATCACCAAAAAAATCATGATTACATTCTTTTTTATGTTTATCTCACCAGAAATCAATTAATCCTGAACCGGAATATCACTTTGCCAAATTGTGATAATAAATAGTCACCTGATTCACGTATAGGTCTTACAGTCCAAAATTACAACACTGTATATCAATAGCTACGTCAAAAATATCCTTCCCTTCTTTTAAACAAAGATGACAATAATGTCCCAATAAAACAATCAAACTAATTAGCTTTTTTCAAAGCAAATTGTTGCTGTAATTTCATGTAATGAATTAGAAATCTAAAAGAACAGATGATTTCACTGCTGACAATGCTCTGTTTTCTATTTTTAGTTACAATTCTGCATTTAAAAATGACTTAACATAAAGCGCACATTTCTTGTAATTTCAATGTTATCATCAGAGCGCGGGGTTTTATGATTTTGCATACTTCATATAGTTCGTCCAGTAAAGCTGAGACTTAGGGACTGGACGATTCATATGAAAACAAGTATTTTAAGGCCAAGTT
>JAQIWN010000663.1:0-28757 GCA_034699025.1 Entomobrya cf. arborea Gr-Col-00668 | reverse complement strand
TTTTCATTATTATTTTTATTTTTACTTCTTAACTCTGCACCAGTCTTGTAGACTGTTTGCTTTACGGAAAGCGACTTCTCAAGACTTTGTTCTACAATTCGACGAGCATTTAAAATAAAGCTATGTTTACACTATTCCCCTTTTCGGCTAAAAATAACTTAGCTTAGATTTTATTACAATCGAATGTACCAGTGTAGAATTAGTTTTGCGATATAAAACCTGTCTCATTCTATTGAAAAACTTATAATTAATCATAAAACAGAAACATAAGTAATGAAATTAAAAGTCCAATAGCTGGGATAAAGGAGAGAAAATAAACACCGGTTTTGTTCTGATTCGACGCTTTAGTCATATTAAAAGCTGCTGGACTATTTCCATCATTTTCTAATTCAGTACTTAACACCAAATACCATTTGAGGTACTTTTGCCACCAGTTTACGATCCCAGTTTGACAGAAGTATCTTGTTCTCAATAATACTCTTCCTGGAACATATCCAAAGTATTTGTATCCAAATAAGTTGTCATTCATAACGTCTTTTCCGAAAAACGCAGGTTTGCTTGCCGCTTTTAGTAAGGTGTGTATTTGAATAGCCATGCTACCAGGCAATATAATTGCTGACCTTTGACAAGAATCCATATACATGTTCAACTTTATATTTTCCTCTTCTGTAGTACTGCATTTGCTTTCAGTTTCTGCTGTCGACATTTTGGAATTGTTTAAATAAAACAAACTTGTAGCAGAAAGGTCATTCCGAAGGTTTTGCAACGTGTTCATTTCAGTATTATAACATCTCATTAGAAAACTAAACCAGAACTCAGAAACAAATGGGCAAGACTCGTGAGGACTTATTTGAACAAATTCTTTGACTAAACCACGAAAACGCTGCCTTACAGGATAAGAAACTTCCCAACGACGTGAATACGTCGTAAAATTATTTTCTACTAAACGTTGAAGTGTCAAATTCCTTAAGAGTAGGTTCCAATCTTAAGTTGGTATTTTTTTCTCCTTATACATTTAACATACACAGCACAATGTCAAAAATACGAAAGGTAAACAGAACAGATAAAATGGCAGTTTTCTAGGCCATTGAAACATTTACGAATTCCGGTGTAGTAATAAGCTTGATATGGCATAACATGAATATAAAATTTCGTTTACCCAATCTATAGTAAATTTTCTCGTTTTCGAAGCACTAAGCAATGCAACAAAAGTAATTGTCATAGTAATTAGTATCCACGTTGGGTAGTCAAAGGCAAGAACCAATTCTTTCAATTAAAGCAACCAAATTGGTCGCTCTTTATGGCAACTAACGAATCTTAGCTGTTGTCTTTGGAAAGTTAAGCCAACTAGTTGGTATTGCCCCAAGTAAAAGCGCGAAGCTATAAGTATTAGTGGACGTAGTGCTGCATGATAGATTATAATATTTTTCGTTTTTGACAAGAAGATGTTTCAATAATTTCCATCGAAGCCAAAGTGGATCATGATTATCATAGAATTTTAATGTAGTATTTTCTGGTAGTAGTTGAGTAATGACATGAATGTCAATAGAAAATGGGAAAAATTCTGCTTTATTTTTATCGAAACGATGCAAATGGCTTAGCAAGGCTTTTCGTGTTCTTCAATGTTCATCTAATGTCTCTATAAAAAAATGGGAAAATAGTAGAGTACAATTTCAATTAGTTGAGGAATTGTGTTTTGGATTGCTTTCGTTTGTGGTAGCATATTGCGCAACAAGATACTTGACTTTGTTTCGAATCGAATCATTTGAAATGTATTGCATGGGTTTTGATATGGATTCAAAATTTCTACATGAGTAATGCCCAAATATGTTTGAACTGTCATGATAAATTTACCTTCTCTCACATGAAATGAAAAAGTGAGCATTGTAGATATCCAAACTTTTCTATCTGGTTCGTTAGAGCAAAGTAAAAATGAGAATTCTCCCGCGCAAACTAATATTGAATACAAGGGCCTCGTATTCGTAAAATCCTCTCGCCATACTAAACTTTTATGATTATTTTCTCTAAAAGCCAAAAAACATCTTTGAACATTTTGCCATAACGTTCTGTCACAAAGTATCCTGATGGATTTGCGTTTTTGGTTCTCGGGTTCAAATATATATTCACTTCACAGTTTGTATTTTTACTCGCTAGATTGAAATCTTTACGTTCATGTTGGCTTATATATTTCATGCTTGATTCGGCACTATATAGAATGGAGATGTTCGCATGATTTTTCTGACGATCAATGTTTTAGTGGGCGGTAGATGTAGTAAGTTGTGGAAAACGTTATGTATCGAAAAACTATGATTGGGTGCATAAGTTTTTGTGGTCGATATTATTTCCAAGAAAATTAAACGCTGTAATCAAACAACCCGGAAAACAATCACAGTAATTTGATCATCAAGTTATCCCTGAATAGAACCGTCAAAGTGCAATATTCTTGACGAGTAGAAATCCAAAAATGAAAAAAGTGTAAAAAATAAGCTTATTTTACGGTCAAAAACAAAATGTGTCATTTGAACTTGCTGTTTGCAAAAGTAAAATGTTTTTCTGGAACAAAATTAACGCAAGTATATTTGAGTTTACAAAAAAGTGTTTTTTAAGAAGAGAAAACTTAACGGATTTTACTCATAACTAAAACTTTCATCCCGGATAATTTATAAACCGGACAATTTCACTGTTAAATATTTCATAAATAAAGTTTCTGATTTGCGTTCCGTTGCTGAGTAATATTTTGAACCAATTGGTTTTCCGTGTAGCCAGCATATAATTTTCAAATGAAAATCCTTTTCACTAGTGGCTAGTTTACACGAATACGTGTATTTAATCCGACAAAGATAAATTATTATTTTACTAGTATTACATGTCCAATTTTGATTATATGTCCAACAAAAAAGTTATCGTTTTTTCAGTCACGCGAGCGATCATGTGTGTGTTTAAATTCTTATTACTGAGACATAGATTTTGCAGTACATAGGAATCATAATTTTTACATCCAAAGGTATCAACATTTTACATATAATATTTAGGTAAATGCCACTGTATGTGTTAGAATTAATGATTTACCATATAATTTTCCATAAATTAACTTATATTTCACCAATGTAGACTTATTAAATCCTCGGCATTTTTAACTTACCCATTCTAGTCACATAACTATTATGGAAACTTAAAATAACATATAAATTTGTCTTCTAGTAAAAATGCGAAATTTTAATTACAAATTTGAGAAACTACTTATTTTAGACTTTCATTTGAACTTCTAAAGTTTGCTTCCAAAATTACTTTGTTTGTATAATTGTACTTGAAGTAATTTATGTTTTTTTGCAAAAAACGTAACAAACACAACACATTTGCTAAAACAGTGAGAGCCATGTACATAAATTTAAGTATAACTTACTAAAACTTTTCCTGCATTGCTACAAAACTAAAATTCTTAAATTTTTTGGCAGAAAAATTTATGAGTAGCAGTTTTCTACATACGTTAATATCGATGTTACGACCTACAAATTAATCAATCTATCAAACGATCTACGATTTTAACGAATTTATAAATTATTTATTTCTAGCTTTTAAGTAACGGAACAAAACATGTTAAATATATAAACTTTACGGACTATGTTTGTCTACTGATTGGTCCAAAATTGTGTTGTTTTTGTAGCTTTTCAAAGGTAATGTAAAATATAAGCACGTTTCATATAATTTTTAATTAACAGAGAGAGCCCATGCTATTTTCGGCTTTTATATTAATAAATCTTAATGCGAAACTATGCCAAAATATTTTATTGTCTTAGAATCTTAACGGGCGGACTATAATAGATTGTTATCTAAATATCTTCAACCATTATTGCTAGTAGGTAGTACAATAGCATTTAATCGTAATATTTGGTTTAAAGCCGTAAAACGTAAGTATTTAGAATTCTCAAAGTTTTACCTAGGTGAGCATTAAAAATAGTACATATTTATATACTTACCTATTTGGGATTAAAGTTACTTTAAGTTTTTTAAAAGTTATAAATTACTATTGTATTTTTTGGAGTTTAAGCTCATGTACGTAGGGTGTTAGTTAGTAAATGAGCCGACTTTGATTTGTTGTAACTTTGAAAATTGCAAATAAATTGAGGAAAAATTTGTATAGCAAGATAGCCCAATGTCTAACTTAAATATGTGCCACGAATCTCGGCATAGGATGCTACTACCTAATGAAGCCACGCTACTAATGAACACATAAAAAATGTAATGAAACACGGTAAAAAAGTGAAAAAAATTTGAATTTTGGTTCGCGAATTTTTGGAACCCCTTAAACTTAGTAGATCGGCAAATGGCTTAAAATCCTATGTAAATCAAGGTCTTCAAATGGGTATTATGGTAAACAAATTATTTTACTCGCATGCCTTTGGTTTGGCAGACCCTTATTGGGACCGAGTTTCTATGAAATGTTATGCGCAAAACTGAATTTCGATGAAAATGACACCCCTTGCTATTTTAATAAATAAAGACCTATGATGAAGTGTAAACTAATGGTGAAACATACATTCAATATAAGCTTCAGGTGACCCTGACTTTTATTTAATAATATTTATAATTTAATTATAATTTATTTTAAAAAATGTAGAAAATATTTTAATTTCAAATTTAGAAGCATAAAAATCATGCAAAAACCTGTTTTTGACAATTTTCACGGAAAACGCCGCATATCCACGGTGGGACCAGTTAACCAAAAATGCATCAGTAGGTTTTTAAGTTAGACCGTACACTATCCAACAAAACAAACATTTGTTAATTTTGTTCACTGGTTCTGTAGTTACGCGCCAACAAAATAGGCTCATTTGACCACCTAACGACCTACGTACTTACAGAATATTAAAGCCAACAAAACAAAGAAATAATGCTATAAATCATTATGCATTTTTCACCATCATGATTTGATTTTGAAATGATTTAACTTGCTCCACTGTTTTCAAGAACAAAAAGGGAGCATTCACTAATGCAATTTAATTCTATCGAACAAAATTTTGTTTAAAAAAATAATGAGTTTTTATTAGATTCAACATATTGAGTGGTTACATTTACAAAAGTAGCAGTTAAAGTACTCGTCATCGTCAATTTTCCTAATAAAATTGCCTTACTCAGATTGCCACAAGACCTTTTTGAAGCGCCAACCGGCTGCCAGCCTACGTGTACAACAATCCTTCACAAATTAAATATAATTTTAATTGATAATCTTAACTATGGATCGAAATCCGCGACGGTCCTCCACTAGAGACACAGAGAAAACACTCTTCAGGTGGTCATATGAAGAAAAAACCCGGGTCGCCTCAAGGAATCGAATCCGTGGACCCATTTAGTCTAGTGAAGTGCGCTACCAACTCCTTCACGCTTCCCCGCCCAAATACTAAATTATGTAACAATTCATGATATTTGTAATTTTTCTAGTTAAGTATTTGTATTCAAATATTTCCGTTACCACATCGCGTATTCATAATTCTACTGGCTTTAGCTTCTTCCAAAATATTAAGATGACAACTTAAAAATCTTGTCGTTATGTTTCGAATTTAAACTTGCAATCTTCCTAAAATACTTTATAACTCTCATAAAATCGGTTTTTGTTGTGTTTTTTTCAGTTTCATTATCAAATATTGTGGATATGATTTAGTTTTCAACCCATACAATTGTTCAAGCGTTGATCTATTCGTATTCCTCTATTTATTAAATGTAATACTATGAATCTATTTATTATAAAAGAGAACAATGCATTATATAATAACTTAATCTCGGCAAATTCCTATATTTTCTTCGATCTTGTTTTCTTTGGTTTTGTTTAAAAAGCCTTTAGATATTGAAACTATTTTAATGACAGATTTAACGACGTGATTTTATTAATACATCAGACATAATTTGACAATTGTTTGCTTTCTAATCATCTAGTTGTTAGTAAGAGATATTAGTACTACAAGTGAATTATATTGCAGCTTATGTAGGCCATTTTCGGTACTAATATTTTTCAATGAACGTTGTAAACACTAAGCGTCTAAAAGAACGATACGAAAATTGTAGCATATATGTTATAATCTTAAATTGCTTTGTAGGCAGCTTGTGCTAAAAAACATAAAGCGTAAAATAAATTGCAAGCTTTTAACAGGGTTAGTTATTGTTTGTTACCATAACGGCATTGTTAACATGATCCGACTAACCATTCGACAGAGATTTCTCTCTTCAATTAAAATAAACTGTGAAGCCAATATTTACTTACATGCACCAAATCAAATCAAAAGTTCTTCAATGTACTATGAAACTATCCAATTAGATGTTATTTAGAAAGATATTGATCGGATGTTAAATTACGTTTTTATTATGAATCCAAATGACAATTGGTAACAAAATTATTTGTATTCCACACCAAAATATTCCCTTTTATTGTGTCAGAACATCAAAGATTTGGCATGTCATAAGGACAGCAATAAAACGAAGTTCACTTCCATGCCACTAGACTACCCAGACATAGTGTATGCTTCTGAAACTTTCCTAATTTTGCAAGTTTCAAACTTAAGAAGAGATTTGTACATCGTTTGTTTAAATTTCACTCCGTGCTATCCATTACAATTAGCTTGTGTAAACTCCTTTAATTTCCAAAATTCAATAGATTCATTAATCGATGATGTCTTGTCAGTTAACCTGAAGGACAAGAGCCCATATAAAATAGGTGTATTACCAAACAGGTATTTACCACACCATTACAAATAAAAAGAAAATGAACTTGACACAAGGAAAACTGTACTAGATATCATTACTAGAATGTCATCGCAATTTGCCTATGCAATGTCCTCTTTTGCTCATTTTCATGGTATTTCCCAATTTATTCCACAAAACTCATCGGTATACATGCAGTTAAAATACGAGCGCGATATGCTTCACTTTAAAGAAGTAACTCTGGACTTTTGTCGCAATGACTCTATCATCAACTTCCATCCAAAACTTCGGCCGATAGTTGACAAAGTTTTTGAAGCACACATAAGTTTAACGCATAATATCAGTTTATTTAGTGGAAAGCAACGATACAGATTTCTAAGCTGTCATAAGGAAAGAAATCATTGGGTTTATCAACTGAAAGAACTGCTAACTCTTTTTGATGTCTACACTTGGTTGTTTCTCATAGAGATGCTGTATTTAGTTGTAAATACTATGCAATATGTCAAAAATTCATTTGACGGTTGCAAATTACGCCTTTTTTGTTTGAATGAAAACACTTGTTTAGTTTAATGTCATCGATGTTAGATCAAGGCACATGCTTATTTCAAAATTCTGTTCCAAAGAAAAACAAAATATTTATGTTAGCGCTATTATCTTAACCTTTGACCTTTCTTTACTTGGGAAACTTATGCAAAGGTGATGATTTTACAAAACTAGCTGTGGTTCTACCGCTGATACCATTCGATACGTTTGACAGCTTAGTAGACAACCAATTTGAAACAGTCGTACGACCGATCCATGTGGCATACTTATACTTATACTTCTTATATAAATTAGCAAGAAATCCTACTTGTTTGAAAAAAATACATGTTCAAATTAATGGATATGAAGCATTTCCAGTAGTATCTGAATTATGGAGTCACATATATTGACAATGGCAAATGGATAAGCAAAAACCACTGAGGTATTTAAAGGATGAAATACCTGACAAGTTATGGCGTTCTCTGAACCACTCCAAAATCATCTCAGGTTACGACCTAAAACGTTTTGCTCGCAATTGTTTATATTTTAATAAAATTTTACTCAATCAGCAGTTATACTACCAGAGAAAGAAAGTACTATATTTTTTCACGAATTTAAAGTAAGGAATAAGCCAGTATTCCTAAGAAAGGATATGATTGCCGAAAATGTCAACGCTTATAAATATGTTGGTCATTTTCTTACTAGAATCCAGTTAAGATTTAAGCACTGTTTTTAAAGTGGAATCAAAAATTGGTGGCAAAATTATTTTCAATAGGCAATGGCACAAAAAGCTGAGATTAATGCGATTAAGAATTTAATTGAAGAAAGAAAAAACAAAACAACGTCAAACGAATATCAAAAAATCAAATATACACATTTCGTGTAATTCCGATCGCGGGATTCATTTTGTCTACCACCATATTCGTCATACATGACAAAAATTTTTGTAACGTGTTCTGTCGTTTTATTTCGTATATTGTATTGATTACTTTTACCATTACATAAAACTTAATTTTTAAACCGAAGTTACTAACTAAAAGAATTAGAGCGCGGTTTCACAGGCATCAAGGAATCATCTTTATACATGTTAATGCATCATAAATTTATGTAAATGCTTATATTAAGAAATCTGTTTTATATGGAGGTTCGGTTGGGTATGTCAAAACTGCAATATGATTACGTCGAATACACAGGGAAGGAAAGTATTTATTGCATTTGAAGAAAACTAAACAACTATAATTTACCATTTAAAATAAAATATCGTAGAATAAATTGTGAAAATATTGTATGACGCACTTTTGCAAAATTAAAATATTTTCATACCTCTTACATTGAAGTATGTTACTACATACTTCAATCGTACATAAAATGCACCAATAAATGGTTTTCGCATCTTTGAACTGGCTTTGATTAAAACTTATCAATATTTCATAAACAAATTTTAGTACGTAACCGTCTTAAATTATATCACGGGATCTCATTAAAAAATTAACTAGTTTTGAGTTGGAGACGAAGACTAAGCTATTACGAACCGTATTGAAAGTATAACACACAAAGCCGTTTAAGAAATCAAAAAACAGTGGAGAACTTGGAGAAATCGACATAAAATAAACATAAAATTTGATAAAACTTAAAAACATTAAAAGACAAGGAAATATATTGATTTCCTTGCAAATAATACAAATCCACCATTATGACCGGTTTGGGTTGCAGACATATGTCGAAAAAAGAAAGCTATAAGTTAAACTTACGTGTCACAATAACACTTAAAATGAAAAGAAACCCTTTTATGATTGTTACCAATTAGATTTGCCCAAAAAAGTTTAGAGTAAGCAATACAAGTTTTAATGATTCCATAAACGGGTGACATAAAGGTTTTCTAAGTACAACTACTATAACGAAAATTGGTCTAATTGAGTTCTTATAAAAATTAAATACTCTAAATGCGAATTATTCTAAAAAGTTATATCATAAAAATACACGAAATAGTCTAAAATGCAATAGATACATACACTAGTGGACTTAAAATAGACTATATTAATTTGATAAGCTACTATTTTGATAGTACTAAAGTTTAATTTAGTAAGCTTAGGGTAGGTACTAATAAATATCTGATTTTCTGTTGGATTACTATTAATGGGATTAATCTAAAAAATGTTAGAAGCGTTAAGTAGTTTTTATATATTGGGTCAATATTTATTTTAAGCTTGACCATATAATAAATTATGACATGTTTTCAGAAACTTAGTAATTACTTGTCTGCAAAGGTACATTTGACTCTTTGAATATAAATTGATTACATCGATGAAAAAAATATTCTAAAATGCTATTTTGGTTCCGAACCTTTCAAACATTCTCGTTAGACTAATTTTTTTAGAAGTTCTCTATTTAGAATATTTCACACGTTTTCATTAGACTAAATTTTTTAGAAGTTCTCTATTTAGAATATTTCACACGTTTTCATTAGACTAAATTTTTTAGAAGATATTTATTGAGAAAAATTCGCATTTAGAAGATTTTAATTAGAATACCTTTGATAGACCGCAACGAAACGATTGCAAATGTTTGGGATATTTTAAAAGGATTACAAGAAATATATTCGCAATTTTAATTCCCTGTCGTTCAGTTTACAAAATTAAATATTCTGCATGATATTTTTGGAATAAGTTACGAAATTAAACATTTCATTGCAAAATGAATAGGCAAAAATACAGACTGACAAATAATTGCTGAGTGTGTTTAATATTTCTTAAATGAACTCTTAAGAAACAACAGTTTTGATAAAAATGAATAATTTTTGGAATCTATTGACTAAATAACACAAATACAATAACCGTTAATTTTTCAGAGTAACTTGAAATTTAAGTTAAACTCTAAATATCACTTATTTATTCATTAAAGTTACATTTGTTTCATCGGGCTTTAGAAAATAATATTGAGTGACTGATTTTTACGAAACAGACCATAGCCATTTAGAGCAACACACAAGTCACAGGTCTCTGACCGTAAGAACACATATAATCCTTCATAGTCGAAAGCTTCATCCGTCCAAGCGATCCATATGTAAATGCAATAGAGCGTAGTGATTTTACTGTTTTTCGTAATATTTTAGTAGTACGCCTGTCCAGCAAACTCGTATTCTCCGATGGTTTAAGCCAATTTTCGTTTAGCTCCTTACTTTCATCGTCCACTATTATCGCCATTTTCCAAAGTACGATCATCATCAAAAAGGTATACACAGAAGCAGCAGATATACTCATATAAAATAATGGATCAAACATATTAACTCCTAAAACTGTTATTGTATTTGTCATTTGCAAAATACAATAAATAATTCCCAAATAAATTGGTAATAAAATTTATACCGACTCGATTATCGATACAAATAAAATTGACCAAGCCCATTAGCTTTTAATATTTTTCAGTGACCCATGTTTCTTTTTCAAAGTATCCAGTTTTCATTTGTGCGCCATAACTATTAAAAGCAGGTAGAGAAAAAAATTTACGAATTGTAGTCACACCTTAAACGCTCCACGTACCTATGAAAATTCTCACTATGAATATTATAAGCCTGACCATAAAGGTTCGTACCAACTTTATTCAGAAAAGTGGACCGGAGCATATAGCTAAAAAATACAAACGGTGGCAAAGTCAAATTAAGTGAACATGCAATTATTACAAATGAGATTTAAAATGTTCCAAAGATTTCAAAGGGACATTGGTTATAACTTTTTCTATTAAATAATTTTGTAACATCTTTAATAAACTTTCTAAATGCTAGATGGGTCTTATGAGCTTTATATTTTGTTGAGTTGCTTTCCTCGATACCAAGCAAACGATTGAAGAATATAACCCAATCATCAACTTTGAAGCAAAACACAGTGCTTGTGGCGGCGCCTATTACACACAGTAAAAGCTGAGTCAGAAGATTGAATATATGTAGAATCTTTAAATGTGGGTATAATTTCAGACAATAACAGCCAATAACGAATGAACTGTTTAAAATAGCGACAAAAGGCTGTAGAAAAAAGTATTTATAAATAAGCATGGTCTTAACTTTGCTCTACTTTCAATTAGAGTAAGTTCTTCTAGATTGTCACACCAGTTGCAGGGCTCCTGGTAACAAAACAACTTTTTCATAATACTTGCATTTAGCGACAACGCTAACAAAACCTGTTTTGAAGTTTCCATGATTATATATTTTGTGAATTTCTTTAATAGTAAAATTTGTGCAAGATTTTTATTGATTTTTTTTAAATTCTTGGGAACCTTTCTAAACTTTTTTCGCTTCCTTTCTCTATTTGTATCGAGAATTGCGACGATCGTAGAACTGTCTAATTTATTTGAATTACAGTCAAAAAGACTGGATATAAGACTAAAAGTAACCGTATTCACCGCAAAAAGGTAAACTGAGAATTGTTTTACTATTGAGAATGATCTGCTTTGGTTGAGTTTTGAAATGGAAATTTAGTTATAGAAATCTTTATAAGTAGTCCCATTTCAGCTTAGTTTTGTCGATGCTTCAGGACAAACTCGATTCTGCCACTGTTAGTTTGAAAGTTATAAAGTTTTTTCGTGTTCATGCATACCTACATTAAACATTAGAAAACTGTTAACATGTTAATAAAAGTTTCAGCACTTAATGGAGCATTTCAAACTAAACATTTTAAGTAACTTTAAACTTAAGAACACATAAAAAAGACAAAAAAAATTAGTATGAATTTTTGGCGATGAAATGGTACAACTGGTAATATTTTAACAAAATGAAAATTTTAAAGAATAAAATTTTATCACATATTTTGAACAATTCAATTTCAAAAACAAAGCACAAAGTTTTTTTAAACAATCAATTAGGAGAACGAAATTCAACTTGATTTGTGCCGATAATATGTATTTGCAGTTTTATTTTCATTTTTGGCTTTGATAAAAAATTAAAAGTATTAAAATGTGGCATGTTTTGCTCACTGGGGAACTGTAATATTACTTTAATTGATTAGATTTTCTTCCATGCAATACATAAATGTTCGTTCGTATGAAAATAAACATTCAAACCGGATTTACTTGAGACAATTAGTCAGACATTTACTTACAGGGTAAAGATCCCAATTATTTAACGAGTTGGGACTAAGCGTAAACACTAAAAGAATCCCCTAATCATTCGGATCACAAATCTGTTTTCATTTTTCTGTAAAACTATCATTTACTGTTTTAAAATTACAAATAATTAAAGCCGGTCGCGCGATATATTAGCACGCTACAGACAGGAAAGTCATCAGTTTCTCGTATCCTTCTCAAACCTTCTCTCTCTTTTTCTCGAGCGCGTGCTTATGCAAGCACCGATAGCGCGCGACCGGCTTTAATTGTTTGTAATTTTAAAACAGTAAATGATAATTTTACAAAAAAATGAAAACAGATTTTTGCTCAGAATGAACAGGGGATTCTTTTAGTGGTAATGCCTAGTCCCAACTCGTTAAACAATTGGGATCTTTACCCTGTTAGTTAAAAATAGAAAATAATAGTGTCGGTGGCACTAAAGAATGTTTTATTTTGTCAATAAATTAAACTGTTTGAAATTATTATTTTATGCTTCCATAAATTTTACATAACAATTCTTACAAAATCAGTTAAACTTTAACGTCATTGGTTTTAGGTGAATTTCGGGGGAAATATGCATAATTTATTTGTTATCGGTGTTTTGAACGTGATTAGTTTAATATTTTTACTTTTGATCAAAATTTATGTATTTATTTTTATAACAAAAAGCCATTGTTAAAGTGTCGATGGTCAGCCATCTATGGCTGTATATGAATACCAATTCTCTTGACCAATTGTAAATTTATGCTCATCATACCATCTTAATACTTTAATGTGAACTGCAGCAAGCTTGCAAAGCCAATGCACTGCTGTGGTGACGTGGAACTCTTCTTGTCTTGTAACCTTAACCTTGATATTTTTAGTACTAACCATTTTGTACATTCCATTTTTCTACACACTTGCTTCTCAGGCACCAGCCTGCAAACATTGACTTGCTGTAATCTTTCTTTTTCACACTTAAATTTGTAATAATTTGAAATATTTCTGAATTTGACATTTCCTAAATTCTCAACACAAAAAATTAGTTAATTGTGTGTGAGAAAATAAATTTACTACTGTTTACCAATTTGAAAACCAAATTAACTGTCTTTTTCATCGTCATTTTATTTCTGTGCAAATGTGTCGGTGGTTAATGAACAGTTATCATTTCCCACATTTTATTCATTTCATCAATTAAAATCATCAGAGTAGCTCTCATTAAAAGCTTGGTCCTTCTGTTCTAAATTTACACAAATCTTATCATCACATTCCCAACAATCGGTTTCGACCACGCATGTTTAACACCAACATGACATCGTTGATAAAATCCAAATTAAAAACTACACCTACGATTGCACAATATTTCCTAAAACTACTAGCTATCAATTTTAGAAGACCAATATTTTGTGTATTATTTCAGTACCTCAAACAGAGTAAGAAATTTTGCATTGGCCACACGTGTGCATTGATCTTTACGAATTAATACATTGGTGAACATATAGAATCGAGCCATTTAAATAATCGATATTCCACTTGTAGATTAATTTCTTAAACTAATACTTTAAGTTATAATACTTAAAAACACTTTAAATTCATAGTTCATATTGAACTTTATTAATATTGGTATCGTTATTGGAATTAAACTTTAATTACACATCACCAAACACTGTTCACCGATAGCATACCTATGCTACCCCATTCGGGACTTTGGTTATTATATTCGTAATTGTAAAATCTATATTTTCATAGTTTTCCATGCCTCTAGCCGTCTGACCAGGGCCGTCATTTCCTGGTTAGTAATTATACCGCTTTAGTACTATTTTGAAAACTTTTAAATATTCTATAATATTAACAAAAGTACGAGGATTCTCAAAACTTTTGAAAATGATTGACTTGTTTTACAGTAATTCATAAGACTTTGCGTTGCACAAAAACAATACTGAGATTGCATTACGCCAATCACTCTTTTTAGACTTGGGATTGATTTTTAATAAAAGAATATTACATTCTTCCAATCTATAATCTTCCTAATAACAAGTTAGATAAACCTCATTACTGTTCTGTGCCTTCGTGTATTTTTAATGAGTTTGGTTGGTTATCTAAGCAAGTTGGCAGTCGGTATAAATATTTTACAGTTTACGTCTAAATGTGTTAAAAAAACTTAGTCCAAAAAATACATTTGTTTGTGTAAATTACAGCAGGAGAAGCCTATATTTCGGATATGAAATTTCTCACGTGTATGCCGTTTAGGCTTGCATATCATTTTGGTCATAAAGATATCAAATGAGATATGCGTTTATTCTCAGAAACGTGAAATTGAACATCCTGAGGGTTTTTGAGTAAATTGATTGTTGCAAGATTAAGTTGGTAAGTTACTTACAGTTGGCTAACTTTGTATTTCTATGCATGTAAAATCATATCAATGATGGTATAAATGCTTGAATTTCAGTTTTAAATTTTCAAATATTTTTTTCATTATTTTTGGTAGTCGGTTCGTTATCATTACAGGGACATGGTAACAAAAACTAATCTTAGCTAAAAAAACAAAAACAAACTTTACAGCCAAATATTTATTTCAATATTTTAAGTTTTTAAGTGTTTATCATTTTTACAACTTTAGTTTTTCTGCAAGATATTTTTGTAATCAGCTTCAACAAATGATAATTTTCAATCGCGAAGCAAGCCGTGACAAACAGTTCACCAATTAATACAAACCAAAAGACAATTTGAATATTTCCACCCATATTTGGCGCTTTAAAATTACCTGCCCGAAGCTTAGCTGAAAACTTTCCCATTTACAAACTGCTATCACCACTCCCAAATACCAGACGCTTGTACAAATTCCACTCTTCTAATAAATTTAGGATAAACTAGGCCATCAACTTCAAAAGTAGCAATAAAATCCGCATAGTTTTCAGTACATACCGATAAAAACATTTTCGTGACCCAAATTTTGCAATGCAAACCCTATTTGTTTGCATTATGTTCGGGTAAAATGACTGCTTTTCGACTGCAACATTTCATAAAATTGAACATAAGAT
Source organism: Entomobrya cf. arborea Gr-Col-00668 (assembly GCA_034699025.1). Lineage (NCBI taxonomy): Eukaryota > Metazoa > Arthropoda > Collembola > Entomobryomorpha > Entomobryidae > Entomobrya > Entomobrya cf. arborea Gr-Col-00668. The sequence goes on along the minus strand of JAQIWN010000663.1, from coordinate 13,428 downwards.
TTTTTCTTCCATTTCTAGCTTTTCATTTAAATTTTCCGTCAATTCAAAATTATTCCTAAATATCCTAAATACTTTATTCTTAAACATAATCCAGCCTTTCCAGACTATCTGTAGAAATACATCTGGTATGTTTGGGTGCATTGTAGTTATATTCATTATCATTATTTGTCGGAGTACCTTGACTTCCGGTTTTAAGTTTAATGTCTCCTTATAAATGTTATATCCATAACTAATCATCCGTGCCCATAGTTTCGCCGTTAGTTGTACTACGTCAGATTGATCATTAACGAAATACTTATTATGCATACTATTTAAAATCGCTTAAAATAATGCCATAAAGGGAAAATTTGATCTCTTTTGAATTACTCCAGGCAGTGGTTTAATTAAGAATAAAATGAAGGCCTAGTGTCACCCAATTAAATTAATTAAAATCATTTTCCGCTAAAAACTTTAATGATCCAATTATATTAATGGAATAAATTCAAATAATTGATGCTTTTTCAATAGCGTGGTTTCATTAATGTAGAAAGGTGTCGGAAAACATAGGTGGCGTGGTATCGGACGACTGTAGCAACGACAGACAGTTGCAGGGACCGACAAATATAATCTCTTAATTTTATGACATGGGGATTAGCTTACAGCAAAACAAAACCCTTAGTAATCTGGAGTGAACTTGCCCGACAGCTTTGTATTGACGTATACACTGCTGTATGTTTGATTTTAAGCCTAAATACCCAGACACTTTGCATCAAAACATCTAAGAAAATGTTTAAATGACATGCAAGACGAAAGTTGAACTATGTAGGCATAAATCAATTACAAGACAACAGCTTTTTAATGCAAGGTTTTCTTTTTAGTTTATTGAACTATGCTATCAAGGAAATTGTTTAAGTTTTCATTCCCAGTTCTATTTACTTTTTTAATTTGCAATGAATATTACAAACTCTAATTTTCTGAAATTATTACAGAAGCCTTTTGAGAATTCTATTACTATAGGCTCATATTTATTAGGTGACACTGAGGATAAATTTAATTATATACATATGTATAAAATTATTACGAAAACTCAGGCCCTCAAACCAAGAATATTGAGTAAGAATTTAACCGTAAATCGAAATATCAAGTTCAATCAAGATTATCATTTTATCCATTCATCTACTTTCTTCTGAAGAATCAAGTCGACCGTTAAATTTGAATTATTCACAGAAAATCCCTCTCATAAAAAAATAAAAGATAGACAAATTAGTAAGAGCCATACTACAAGTAATCAAAATTTCACAGGCGGACAAGTTCCACTTTTAAGTTAATATGTTAAATTAGTTTTACACTTAAACTAAAATGAAAAGTTAATATCGTGTAGATTCTATTTGCAAACATAATTTTGACACACATTACAAATAACATAATTTTGTAATGTGACTTTGTACGATGTACTACAAGTAAACAAATATAGCCGAATCATATTTTTTTACATACAAGATATGAAGGTATGCCTCAAACTTCGAAGTACCTTCGTTGTTTTTAAAAGAGACTATTTTAGCCTTTTTTAATCCTTTAATCCTAATCGTCGGGGTCTGCATCTGTCTGTTTTCTGAAACTATCGAATACTACTACATTCATGAAAACTTTGACCTCATACTAAAATATTCATTTTGGTTACACGATGAAATAAGTTTCGCAAACGTCAAAGATGGACAAGTTTGGAGCTTAATGTCGAAAGTATCTCTGCTAATTTGTCACAAAACACGGGTTCGAGTTGTTCTCATGACCATCATCAAGAGGTATGGATCTCGACAGGTCTCTACCAAAACACTAAAGTCAATTTAGAATAAATCATACTTGTTCTTTACTCCACAAAATTAGGACGATCAATGTTTTTGTTTTGTCTGTACCGTGACCCATGTTATCCTTTTTGATAAAAAAGGATTGATTGGATAGCATTTATAAAGTCAAACGATATTTTTGCTTACATTGGATAACACAGCCACGCAAATTCGTGATAGTTTTTGATATTTTCACGTGGTTGCTATTTATAAGTGTTCGTACAATAACCAGATATATTATGAAGTTTATACACAATACAATGTAAAAAAAATATTCAAGGGTAATATTTACTTTTTTGGATTACAATTTGCTTTATATTTGTCGTACTGCTGGAACTCGGCTCAAAACTGTATGATCTTGCATGTTTGAGAAACAAGTTTATTTTAATATTTACATTTAATTTTATTCCGTTGACATTTGTACTCTTGGGTAATCTTTACAAAGATGAAAATATCACAAGACTCACATTGAAAACGGATTGTGTACCGGTTGTTACATTTGATAGTTTGACAAAAATCAATTTGAAATACTTACTCGGCACAGAGTTTGGCCACAGTCTACTTACAACTTCTTAACGTAGAATTTCAATGCTATTTTAAGCTGCAAAATGCGAGGACCAAACCCAATACTTTTCGTATATTTATTTATTCGCATACTGTCCATGTTAAATCGCATTTTGATCATGAATTCAGACATTCGTAAAAACAAAAATGTAAAAATCTTCATTGGTCACTGAATTCTTTTTCCGATTGCGAATCCAAAAAGTGCACTTTGGACTCGATCTGTTACGTCGTTTTGGCTGCATACTCTGTTGAATAGTCATCACAGGTGAAAAGTAGACAAATCGCCTTAAGCTTCCAAAGTTAATCTATAAAATGATATGACGTCTAAAATAATGCATGAATTTAAGTATTTTTTTCACCAGTGTAATGAGGAGAAAACTATGAATTCAATGGCTAATAAAGTTTTAAGCGTTCAGTGTTAAAATAATTAGAAAATTGCGACTCAAAATATTATTATCATCAGTGGTCAAAATTAAAGTGAAGCAGCATGTATGTGTAACCGTATTTATTGCTGCTGCTTATGATTCCAATGGTATACAAGAAGCATACCAAATGAGTTGCTCTCTTAAATACATGGTTTAAGGTGACTAACGAAAGCTTGACAATAAATCCACATGAAGATTTCCCTGCAGTTCCCGAACCTTTGTTTGAACTTAACGGACTATATATCATTCGAAAAGTTTAAACTCGTCGAAATGCAAAGTAATAAACAAAATTTGGTCATATTTGGAAAACTCTGAATTGTTTTTATGTTTGGAAAAGTGTTTCTAACGTTTAATATTTTCATATGAACAAATGTGATAAATCTGCAACTATAGTACCAGCTGATCAATTGTACAATATTTTGGAAATTGAAAAGAAATCAGTGTTTTTCGGGAAAGATGTTATTAACCAAAATTTGGTTGGTTACAAATATCTTGGTTATTTTCCAGAAGCATTTTTAGCTAGGTCGAAGTACTACTTTCAAAGTGACATACACGACTTGTGGCCAAAAATATTGAAGTGGTCAGCAAAACTTGAAAGAACAACAGAAAAAGCAATACAAGAAAAAAAGAGAGCAGGATGATTTTGAGGAGTGGGGGAGGTGTTTGGTAATGGAGACGATAATAATTTAAGTAATCAGGAGTTTAGCCTGTAAGCCGCGATGGGGACCCTGGACCTGCGATGGGCTGCGGAACCGGGGGGACAGGTGGTATTTTTCCCACCCTGAGCCAGTCACAGTGGGGTAATCCTACTTTAGAATTTAACAGTTTTCATAAAATAGCAAAATCATTTAATCAGTTTTTGTAGAATTTTAGAATCGAAAGTCGGAAATTTGAAATTCAGCCTAAGTATTTATTATCAATGAATTTATTTAAGCACTTACTTTCAATTTTCACTGATTTTGCACCTGTATTGAATTTCTAAAGGTAGTTTTTACGATGATAGCCTGTAATTCCAAAAAAAAATATTTTTATGACGAAAAAAATGGGAAGACATTTAATATACTACTAAAATGCTTCAAAAATTCAATAAAATAAATTGAATTACGAAAAAATCCAGTTTTCTCTTAGTTTTTGGAAGTAAAATGTTTTATTTTTAAATTTGATTCTTGGTACATTAACTAATATTGGAAATATAGCAAATTGTTGCCAAATTACTTATTTTTGCATTTTAATGAATTAGAAGCAATCTAGGCTTTGGAAACTTTAAAACTTGAAAAAGAATATAATTATAATTTAGGTTAGAATTGCAATTACACATGGTCAGTGACAGTGAATCAAACATCCCAAATTCCCCTTTTCGAATTATCAAATTAAGGTGGTTGTCCCACCATGGCTCAAAATCGTTCCGCAGCCACAGGGTTAATCCCTATCATTTTTTTCAAGCCGGTAGAGTTGAAAAACAAGCCGTTGAGAAGTAGAAACTAATTTTAATGTACATTTTCCCAAATCAAAAGAGGAGTGGCTGTGCTGATGACCTTGGCTACATAGACAGTAGCTGTTCAATTTTTTCTAAAATATACAAACATATTATGAGGTGTACAGAAAATATTGTATTTTTAAATAAATTCAATAAAAACAGAAAAGTAGGTATGTTGTAAAAAAATAAAAATCCCTGTTTTGACTGCACAGAATGTATTAAGAATCTTTTATAAGAAAGCATCCTTCATCATTGATTTCAAGAATTTTTTAAAAGCCGAGTCTCTAGCTCCTTTCAGACAATTTAGCCAAACAAAATTATTATTTTTCAGCTTCGGTTTCAAGTTGAATTGGAATAAAATAAGGATTCTTCCAGTTCCTACAGCCAAAAATATAGTACATATTTTGACCCTGTAGAATGCATGTATATTTCACAAAAAAAAACTGGAATTTTTTCACATTTTTATCAGGAAAACTTCGCTCAATGAGTATTTTGTCCTCGAAAATTTCAAATTATATGATATTTAAGAAAATTTGTCGTTTTCACGGCCTTTCCTTGCTCTAAATCACTACCTGAAGGGAAACAGCTATACACCTATATATGATTAATACTGCAAATACGTTATGCACGTATCGTATTGTACCTTATTGTTTAAACGGTCAGCATCGCTCCGTAGATTTCATTGAAAATTTTTAGATGAAAATATATTCGATGTTATAATTATGACATAAATTTCCTTCAAACATAGTTTCCCGATATTGAAAAGCGGTAGAAATGTAGGACATGTGCGACCTACATAAGTGACTTATGTCTGTATTTCTTCTTATACTTATTGTATACTTCTGCAATTTTGACTTTCAAAATTTACTTTTCAAATCTAGCAGATTAGGTTCTAAATTCATAGAAATGTGTACGGGGACTTTATAAATGAGTTATTACTCAATAAAAACAGGTTCAGTTTTAAAAATCGGAATATTTATAGATAAAAGATTTATTTATAGAGTTGGGTCTTATATTTTGGTTGCCCACATCATACCTAACAACCTTGACAAGCATTAAGATGATTTTTGAAATTAGATTTGAATTGGAGGTATTTTAATGATACTGAGTTAGTCACGCATGTACTATCGATATTCTGACGATATCTTGGTTTCCATTATATTATTATTATTTATTATATCTATTCGTAAATTTCAAAAATTAAGTTTATAAAATCTTATTAATTTTTTATCTTGCCAAATAATTACACAAGTTACATTTGTCAGAACTCTATTCTAGTAAACAACTGAAATTGAGCTAAGCATAGTGACGTTTCAGCTAAATTTTTACTCGGGTTCCTAAAATCTCAAACAAAATCTTAGGTTCTTGTATAACATATCGCATTACTATAAAATATTGTCTTCAAGACTTGCAAAGAAACTTTCATATAAGTCAAAAATGAACTTTGACGCCGAAATTTAAACAAAATAAATTGTGCCCAGATTTGTGGTATCTCTTGATTGCAAAACTCTTTTACATAGATAATTTTCTGAATTTAAGATAAAATAGTCCTAATTTCCAATTTTTCGCCTTTTCTCAAAAAATAGTACGCATAGTTTAGTCCTCGAAAATATAGTACCTTTATAGTACACATAGTACAGGGTCTAAAATATAGTACTGAACTACGCGAAACAGTACGACTAGTCACTATAATCACACAGGTCCAACCATGCCATCTTTTTAATTTCACAAATGTCACAAATTTGTCACAATGTCCTTCTTATTAACCTGGTGTTGAGCGTTTGGGCTTAGGTTCAAATATTTTATTAATATTACTCCATACATTTTCCATATTATAGTAGAAAAACACGGAGTTTAAATGGTTGGATAAAATAGTTTAATCCGAGCTTTCGCAAATTAACAATTTTCTTCTTCAGGGAGAAATATACATACATGAAACTAAATCTGAGTAAACTACGTGTTACGACATGATAAAAATGTAATTAAATTTATATTAACAAGTAATTCAATCATTAGTCGACCTTAAAATTCATGGGAAATTTCTCCTTCGAAAATATTTTAATCTTATCACTTATGTCGGTGCTGGTGCCATTTGTGCAGCGTTCAGTTGTCTCAGTTGCCACCACAAATGCGGAAAGATAAGACATTGAAATATTTCTTTGGGAAAAAGTCACTCCCAGGATCCCCGACCTCCATGTAGAATTCCAGCAGATTACCGGCGACGTAAAGAGAACACCAAAATAATTTGTGTGCAATAAAGCACCAAAGGATTTTCTTTAAGGGTACTCGGTTTCTTGTACACATAGAAGAGGTGAATGTATTCACATGCAGAACTTTTAGTTTTGTGCTCAGATGAGTGTGCACGGGGCGCCTAAATATAATGTCATATTTTTTCGTACAAAAAGTTTTGTTTTGTCAAAGTTTTTCGTACACGAATTTGTTTATTGTAAAAACCATAAACATGTTTAAAGACAAATGTTTAAACATGTTTAAACGTTTTTTTTGTTTAACAAATGAATTACTAACAAAAACGAGAATCTGCATCTGTTCCCTGCTTGCTGTGTCGACTTTTCAGACATAATGCAATATGCTGTGTAGAGTACTTCATAAATGACCTAATGACACCTTGGGTTTGTCAGTAAGTTAAGCCGTTCGAAAAATATGTGAATTTTAATTTTACGTCAATTCTGATTTTTTTGAATTTTGACGATTTGAAAAAGTTCGATCATGTCCACTTTAATGACCCGTAGCTACAAAACGGGATGTCTATTTGACGTGAAACGTTTACCAGTAGATTCAGCTTGAAAAGGAGAACAAATCTAAGCAAAAACTGAGAAAAATCTTTGGGGCCCACAAATGGCCACTTATGCAACCCGTCCTTTGTGGAAATTCATTGTTGAGTACGGTGCAGCCGTGTGATCATTAGATGAATGGGCATAGCATGAGATTGGAGGAGTACAAACGGGAGAAAGAGTTGAATAGGGGAGATGAGTATGGGGTGTTTAGAACACTGATGGGATATTTGATGAGGGAGCATATGATGCCGAGAGAAAATGGAAGTTTGGGGAATGAGGAAAGTGATTGACGGATTGTAGTTAGCTGAAATTTCATACGGGAATTCATAACATTAAAGTGTTGAAGCCTTATCAGTGTGAAACTTGTGGGAATCCGGCGGGGAAAAATTAGGATTTTGCTTTAATTATATTTTGAGTTTCAAAGAATTTTTTTAAAATTTTGGGGGATTTGTTTTTGGATTTCAGTTTGCTTTGAAGAATTATCTGTATATTCACAAGAGGCTTAGTCATCAAAATAGGCCGTTTGCTTCGACAAGAAGGAAAACAAGTCAAAAGAAAAGTCGGGAAGGAACTGGAATTGCAGTGACAACACCACGGGGTACCACCACCATTGGTTCATAAGGTGATGGGATTGTCCCTGTACCAGTGACATTAACTTATTTTCCTTCCGCGTAACTTACTACCTTTGGTAATGCAAGGATAATGGAAGGTGTCAATTTTAGTAATAACTCTGTTCTGGATCTTTTGTAAAAAAAGTTATTTTTTAATATTTAATTTTTTTTAATTAAGAATATTTTGCATGTTCATTTTAGACCAACTTTTAGAAGATTTATATTTAGAATATTTCACATCTTTCTGTTATACTAATTTTTTTAGCTTATTTATATTTATAATAATTTGCACTTACAAGGAACCCTTCCGAAGTGTGAATTCGATCAGACGAAACCAAGATTAGATTCTAGGACAGTTTTTACCGTAGATTACGATTCCGAAGACATTTTGCTGTAAAACCAACATTCAGTTCTTGTCACAATGCATTATATACTCTGGTATTTTATACAACTGCCCTACAATGTTGAAATTCAATATGAGTAAAAAATATTATCACACTTTTTAATTAATATCTACTCTTAAGAATGTCATTTTCGTTGTATTTGGTTTTGCCTCATCAATAAATGCGACCTCCACTCATATTTATCTGCCAAAAGCTAACCAAGAAACGAAAAGTCCTTTAAAAACGTTTTTAGCTACGTAAATTATGCAAGAATTGAATATAGTTTTTACAGTAAAATGTCTTCGGAATCGTAATCTACGTTAAAAACTGTCCTAGAATCTAATCTTGGTTTCGTCTGATCGAATTCACACTTCGGAAGGGTTCCTTGTTAGAAGAGTTTAATTAGAATACCTTTGATAGACCCATAATTTATAGAATAAATGGATAAGTATTGTTTCGAAATAATTTTTCAATACATTTTTTGTGCCCATAATACTTTTAATGAAATTGAGTTCATCTTTGAAAACTGATGAAATCGTTAAGCAAGAAGTTATGAATAAATGTATATTTAAATTTATATTGTCTGTTGAAAATTTGAACTATTTGTAAAATGAAAAGTTACACTATTTTCAACATGTTCGTAGATAAAAGTTAGAAGACATGGCAATAACAAGAAACAAAAGAAAATAACTTTTATTGGGTGTAGAGTTATGTATCTGTCCGCTCCAAATCAGATTAAGGTTAATCAGAAATCAGTCATACAAATTAAGGAACTCGGAAATTGATTTTTATAAGAAAATAAATAGAGGGCAATTAAATAGACATAAGAACGCCAACAGAATATTTCTCAAAAATTTTGTGTTGATAATAGATGCATTTAAAATTGGCCATCCGGACGCCACCTCCATAAGCGCCCATAGTTAAGCAAAACCTTAAGTGATACTTTTCAAAAAGTACTTAAAATTTTCTACAAAAAGGTTTATTAAATGAAGTCGGTACTTTCTTGCGCAAAAACGTTACAACAATTAAAAACTTAAACGTTATGCTTTGATTTGAATGGTTATTTGAATTACGCGTGCGCTCAAAAACTCTATGCGCGTCTGATATTTCCTTATCGCGCTGCTAGAGCACGAATATATGGTTTAATATTGTTTCGTTGCTTTCACACGAATTTACCCTTATATTAGCTCATATTACATTTCAAGACATTATCATCCATAGAATTGATAAATATCTGACTTTACTCGCTTTTGGCTCAGCAAACAATTTATTAGAAAAACTAATTCCAAGGGTTTTATAATTTTATTGTACTTCTTTAGTAGCGATTTTGAAATTTTGCTTTTGGTTGCGACATTTAGTAGCGCAATTGTAACCTCGATAAAGCTTCCGTATTTTAAGACTCCATTTCGTTTGATTTTTGCAAGTAGTACGGTCCGGTTACCACCATTCGTTACTGTTAATCCGGAATCCCCTGAAGTCCCCCAATGGTATCTATGCTATTATGATGCCTTGGTAATAAATGCAGGAGACTAGACACATCATTCGCTTTGCTCTTCCTCAAGTGTACTACTTTATTCCCTATTGCTTTCTTACAGGTCTAATGCTTAAAGCTATTCTGAAGCATTCTTTGCATTCAAACCTTCCTTAACTTCTACTAACAGAATTGGAAAATACACGGAATGGCCAACTTTGCTCCCTCAAAATTATTGGCTTTTATTATGAAGTTACTTTATGTCCTTGGATTTTAAAATAGCTGGTTGATGTGCAAAACTTCAATACTGACTTATTGTCAGTAGTCGCTTTTTGTTTCTAAAAAATGCTTTTACAACCGAAACGCAACGCGTCGCAACGTGGGTTTCGTGGACATTGTGCAGTTTTTTCTGTTTCCATTGAAACATAGTAACTGACATAGAAATAGTATTGGAGTCATACCCCTCCTTTCAAAACATCAAGCGTGTCCTCTCTTTTTACTTGATACCTCATTTCTTCTACTATTACTCTATGGGAATTCAACAATGCCACATTTTTCCTTTGTCATAAGCAGCAGCAATAAATACGATTGCACGTACATACTGCTTCATTTTAAATTTGACCAGTGAGGATAATATTTTTTTTTTCATTCGTGACTTTCTAATTATTTTAACATTGGGCACATAAAACTCTATCGTACATCGAATTCGCAGTTTTCTCCTGAATATATTAGCGAAGAAAACATTTACATTCATGCATGATTTTAGACGTCATATCATTTTATAGATTAACTTTGGAAGCTTAAGGCGATTTGTATACTTTTCATCTGTGATGACTGCATTAAACTGATATTGCAGCCAAAACAACGCAACGGATCGACTTCAAATTGAACTTTTTTGATTCGCAATCGCACATTCAATGCATAGCTGATAGAGATTTTTCCATTTTCGTTTTTACGAATGTCTAAATTCGTGATCAAAAGTACGAAAAATACGAGTTACCGTAAACAGTATACAAGAAAAATTGGGTTTGGTTGTCGTATTGTGTGGCTTAAAACAGCATTGAATTCCCGCTTAATGTAATCACCACTCACTCAAAATTCAAACGTCAAACGCTTGACTAATTATATGATCAGTATAAACCATGCATAGCTTTTATATCAGATTCGTGTTTTTAAATGATTTTAATGGCAAAGGAATTTATGAAGTTTGAGGACATGACTTTGAAGAATAAACTTTTAATGCCGACGTTTCAGTTTCATACTTTAAACTTTCTTCAGTGCATGACGCCACAAAAATTTATCAATCAAGAGAATCTTAATATTTTTTTTAAGAATAACAATAATTCTAACATGTCCTAGTCAAAAAAGTTTACTTATTTTAAGTTGTGGAGTTTTTCATGCAATTGCATACTAATTTCTTAGTTGTGAGTCAGCTTGAATTTATTTCATACATTATTTATAAATATGACGGTCATACTACTAACATTTTTCCGTTTATGATTAAAAATATAAAGCCTGCTTTGTTAAAATTATTTCAAATACATATGTAATTACTGGTAGAAATTTAAATTGCCCTTAATCACATACGTCTAAATTTTACTCGTGAAAAACATCATATATATTATAATGCAAATTATAATTTGCTGGGAAAGATCTGATTCGAACATTTCAGTTTCAATATCATAAGCAAACGTGAGAACTGAATTTGAAACAAAACATATAAAAAATATAATATTCTACAGATTTTACTAAAATGTCGCAACCGTATGATATTTTGCTTTTTTTCCGTAAATTTAATTATCAAAGGCATTTAACCGGGGTCTTGCAGGGCTTTCTGGACTACTGTAAAAATGTCAACATTAAAACAATGTCAACGTTTTAAATAAAATTACTATTATTTTAATGTTTTGATTACGTAGACATTCAAGCAATTTACAAATCAAATAAACTTTTTTACCAACAGGTGTATATTATGGGAGCAAAATCTAAACTTAAATGACCATATAAGCTTTCTTATTCCATAGAAGATTTCTAATTCCGTAAAAGCTATTTCATACATGAACATCATTACTAATTTTTCAAAATGTGTACTCATCTCACTCTCAATAATAAATTATTCTGCTGCTACATTCACAAATAAACGGAAGTACAGCTAATTTATTAATTCATTCTTATATTAGTCATTCACATACTATTTAATATCAGAGTATGATAATTTGGTAGACATACCCACCCACATACTTAGCTACCTGAAACGCCATTTTTGTCAAAAAAAATTAAAACAAACTTAAATGTTACACAATTTTACCGTTTACAAGGAGCCCAGTAATCTTTTTCGTGCTACTTACAAGTCATTTGGTAAATTCCATTAACTCACACAAAACATCCAGCATATAAAAAGATGGAACTAAATAAACCAAACAACACATAATTTTGTACTTTAGACCTGTACATCATCATTAGATGACGAAGCTGGCAATGAAAATCCGGATAATTGACGGTGACAATTGAAGACAAAAATGTTGTGAAAACTATTGAGTTAGTACTTACGGAAAGCACACATATCTCTACTGGTACAACATCAAGTTCTATAAGTGAACGAGGTTTTAAATTCAAAATTTAAAGCAAGCAAATCTTCTGAAGTTATTAAATTTTAACTACCGGATCAGAATCAACTGAAAAATCTAAATCGGAAGCGAAGTGAAAACCAAAGGTACCCCTGCTAAAATAGTATATCATGTACAAACTACACCGGAAGGGGAATGTGAGGATTCAATTGAAGAAATTATAGAACGTACTAGAAACCTTGTAACGTTTCGTACAACTACGATTATACCAATATTAACTAGTAATCCTTTTGCAGATGCATTAAAGTCAAATTTCCAGAATAACGGAATTTCGAGGTTTTTCTTTAAGAGTGCAGTAACTGTCACTATAAGTGGGGCAAAAGTGACTGTGGACATTGTTTGGTATGCTTTATTTGATTATTGTCCAAAAGATAAAAAAAGAAAGTCGTTTTGAATTAATTTATTTCATTGCGTTACAAAAACCTTTTTGTACTTTCATAATAAATTATAAATGCTAGTCTGACAATTTGTTACAATTAAAAATAGCCGATTAACTATATTGTCAATATAGTTTTTATAGTTTTTTGGCATCTTATATTCACAACTTTCCAGTCAATACTTCTACAACTTAAGTACTTGCAACTACTTTTAATTAGCATGTAAACAACTTAATTAGTAATTGATGTTTACGAACCTTACAAATCCATCCCATCCAATTTTGTCGAATTGACATTACTTGCCTTATAACAAAAATTGTTGGCTTAAATTAGAGCATTTAAATAATGAAGAAGAAAGAAATAGTCTGTGATTTAACTATTTAAAACCTACTAATTTTTCTAAAAACACAATGGAAAAGTTTTTAATGTATTATTTAGGATAAGTTATACTTGCAATTGTAAGTTCCTACGCGACGGTATTTTATTTTAGTTTACATGATTACTATATAATACTAAATTCCTATTGGCTATTTAGTTTAAATACTTTTGACCACAATCTTGTCAATTTTTTATTTAAACCAACCATTTTCCGTTCATAATTGAAAAATGCATTTTGGATAGTACTTACTACTACAAATAGCTGACAATATGAAAAATTTCGTGACTAAAATAATTATTTTTCAATAAGAATAAGAAATCATTTGCAATAATTTTCGTTATACTGGTTGTAGTTATTAGTTATAATTAAAGAAGACAAATCGCATCTATTGCATCCAAAATGCATCCATCGTACAATATCCCTGGTTTCTAGTTCAGTAAAAAGACCGCAGTAAGACGATTTCAAATCTATAACTTTTGATTTTTGAAAATGCATA